>JALGBA010004054.1:2010000-2174893 GCA_023970755.1 Azemiops feae | reverse complement strand
TAGGATGGTGGATATTTTTGGGTTTGTGCAGAATGCTGTCTTGATGTTGTGTTTGTGGAGGATCTTGCTGATTTTGTCTGTGGTGCCTTTTATGTATGGGAGGAGGGCTTTGCCGTTTTCTTGTTCTATGTCTTGGATTTTAGTGGGGGTTTCTTTTTGGATTAAGTTGGTAATCTTATTTCTTTGGAATCCGTTGGATGTTAGTACATTAGTGAGAGTGTGTAGTTCGGTTTTTAGGTGTTGTTCGTCAGCTAAGCGTTTTGTTCTCGAGATGAGTGTCTTGGCTACGGAGTTGATCTGTGCTGGGTGGTGGTGTGAGAGTGTGTGCAGATAGCGGTTTGTGTGTGTTTTCTTCTGGTAGATGGTGTGTCCTAGGGAGCCATTGGATTTCTTGTAGACTAAGACATCCAGGAAGGGAAGTTGGTTGTTAGCTTCTGTTTCCATGGTGAACTGTATTTTGGGGTGTAGGCTGTTGAGGTGTGTGAGGAAGTTGTCTAGTTTTTTCTTTCCCATGTGGCCAGATTATGAAGGTGTCGTCTACGTATCTGAGCCAGAGTTTGGGTTTGTGATCAGATTTTTCTAGAGCTTGCGTTTCAAAGTGTTCCATGTAGAGGTTTGCAATGACAGGTGAGAGGGGTGATCCCATGGGTGCTCCTTCTATTTGTTTGTATTTTTGTCCGTTGTAGATGAAGTATGTGTTGGATAGGCAATGGTTGGTCAGATCTAGGATGTGCTTGGGGGGGTTATATTTGTTTTGGATAGCTGTCAAGGCTTCTTTGATTGGCACTTGGGTGAAGAGGGAAATGACATCAAAGCTCACGAGTAGGTCGCTGGGCTGTAAGCTTTGTTTCTTTATGATCTCTATGAATTGGAATGAGTTTTTTACGTGTGAGGTGATGGATTCTGCATAGGGTTGTAGTTGTTTGGCGAGAAATTTGGCTAGGTTTTGTAGAGGTGAGCCTATGGAGCTGACTATGGGTCTAAGTGGAGTTCCTTCTTTGTGTATCTTGGGGAGACCATAGAGCTTAGGGCATCTGGATGATTTTTCTCTGGGAATGATTCTTTGCTGGATCTCTTCGCCAGAACTATTGCCAAAACTGAACACTTTAACAACAGAATAATCAGAGAAGCCATCGAGATAGAAAAACGCCCACACAGCATGAATAAACGAGATGATACCTCCCGCCTACCAGCCATTTGGAAACCCAGCCTTATTGACAGACGAATCCCTAGCACAAGGAGCAACACTGGACCCACACTCACGAAGACCACACATGATGTCACCACCACACATCCACGGAAAAAGCAGACTCAAACCTGCACCGATGATGAGGCACGACCGCGGACCAGAAACCAGACCACAGCTGCATCATTGGCCATCTTAAACCCCTCCATTTCATACGTGAAGCAAACTGACACCCACCTTGAAGATGTGGCACGACCACGAACGCGAAGCCAAACAACAGCAATGCAGCTCTCCATCTCAAATCCCCCTGCAACTCAGACTAATCTGAGCACAACAGGGCCCCCACCCAAGCAGAGCACACACCCCGCCAATCAGAGCACAGCCAACCCCCCATCCAATCAGAGCACAGCCAACCCCCCATCCAATCAGAGCACAGCCAAGCCCCTAACCAATCAGAACACACCTCCACCCAATCAGAACACAGCCAAGCTCCCATCCAATCAGTTCATACCTCCACTGGCAGTTAAAAGGAAGAAACAGCTGCGATCACACATTGCTCCTAGAAGCACGAAGCCGAAGACACCAGCCTGAAGATGACGAATGGGACTTCGTCGAAACGTTGCCAAGACACTTTCAATTTTACACGGGAGAAAACCCGAATTACCAAAGACCTACATACAAACACCCGTGAAAACCTCAGAAAACAAATATATATATATATATATATATATATATATATATGCACACACACACACACACACACACATATATACATACACATATACATACATATATATACATATGCATATACATATACATATACATATACACACACACACACACATATATATATATATACACATATACATATACATATATATATATGTAGGTCTTTGGTAATTCGGGTTTTCTCCCGTGTAAAATTGGAAGTGTCTTGGCAACGTTTCGACGAAGTCCCATTCGTCATCTTCAGGCTGGTGGGACTTCGTCGAAACGTTGCCAAGACACTTCCAACTTTACACGGGAGAAAACCCGAATTACCAAAGACCTACATACAAACACCCGTGAAAACCTCAGAAAACATATATATATATACATATACATATACATATGTCTTTAATAAGTTTGAATATAGGAATCCCAGGTGTGGACATTTGAAGTCAATTAAATAAAATGAACTCTGGGATGTTAGAAAAGGGCTTCTTTATTGCTGAGCTTTCGTTAACAACCTGTTAACATCATCCGGCTTACGCGCCTAACAGCTGACAGGCGCGACTTTTAAATCTTGTCAGGAGACTTACTGCTATATACCTGCTGTTATCAATGTGATTTTTTCTAAACGAGCTTCTTAAGCACGCTATGTGCACATGCCACAATGTAACCGTTTTTTCAACTGTTATGTGAATTTATGCACATGCTCCCTTGCCATTTAGCCCTTTGCTCTGATGATATTAACAGGTTGTTAATGAAAGCTCAGCAATAAAGAAGCCTTTTTCTAACATCCCGGAGTTCATCATTTTATTTAATTGACTTACATACATACATACACACACACACATATATATATATATATATATGTATTTTGCTGAGCTTTTGTTACTACTATTCAAGCCCAGGAAAAGGCATGGCTTCTTTAAGGAGATATTCCACAGATCCTGTGAAAATCTCAACATTAGATCCAAATCACCTTTATCTGCTTTGTATCCAAATAATGCAAACCTTTCTAAATGAATACCACAATCCTGCACTGAAAGAGAAGATATATAGGTGAGGCTGGCTGAGGGCTCACTAGATATTATTTTTTCAGTAATTTGAAAAGAAGAAGCTGTAACACTGAAGAATAGTTAGAGAAGTAGATTGAACATATATAAGAGGCTGAAAGCAGTATTAAATGAGTTCTCTCTGAAGCTGATGATAAATAATTAGAGCTGTTCAGTGTTTGTATGGAGATGAATTTTTAAAGAAATGAGGACTACATTTGCCACCTCTTCTCAGTGCTAAATTGAAAATTCTCATAATATGTAAAATGCAAAATGATGTTCCTTCTTTGACTTTAATTCCTTTTTTTTAATTATCTGAGGGAACGTTGTTACAAGGGGATTTAATTCCAAGGAAACAGCCTTTGCTTTCCTTTACAATTGGATGAACAACTTGTACCTTGCCATTATGGGTGGGGTGGAGTGGAGTGGCTTCCAGTCTCTACAAAGGTAGCCTGAACTTATGCAATGAGCAACACAAACACAGATTCAGCAACGATAAAGTTTAATTGATTCAATTGGGGGGGGGAATCAAATAACCATTCCCTCCTACAACAAACATACTATACCACATAGCCTGGGTTCTACTGCATGGCCCAGGAAGGATGTGGATAATGAGACCTTTCAACAAGGACCTGCACAGCTTGTTCTTTTATGCTTAGCCTGCAGTGTCTTTTCTATGTCACCTTGGTCTTTTGTTGATCTGTTAGGTTGCTGGGTCAAATGTGACTTCCTGCATGGCAGTTAACTCTTAACTATCTAGTCTCTGGTGGCTGTCCTCTGGCCTCTGACTCATCATAATAAATTGCTTTCTGGTTCCTTGCATCAGGGCATGACCTTAGAATGCAGAACCCAGTATCCTATTCTTAAGAGGTGTGAACAGTTCTCTCTTCCATTTCTATCACTGGTGCCAGAGTCCTTTTTTGTGTCTCCCAAAGTTCAGGAAAGGTTAAAGTGGAGTTGCTTCAGCCAAACCTATAGCAAAAATCATGAGAACCCAGTGCATCGGAGAAATGGATTATGCTAAATATAATCAAGATGAAAATCCTTAGGATAAAAGTGCTTATTGTTAGACATAAAGCAGTTAAATGCAATCCTAATCCAGTTGTCTAGTGAGTGGTTCCTCTGAAGAGGTTTTACTCTGGTTCAAATTTTGAACTCATTTGATCTAGGAGGTGAAAAAGTTATTTATTGCTCAGTGGAGCACAATACACCAACATACACAGAAGCTCCTCCAACTACTTCACATGTCACTCACAGTTTTACTTACCTATTCTGTTCTCTGCAAATTGCTTGTCCTCTGGATTTGAGTGAGATCACAAGTAATGACCTGAACATTAAAAAAAAAAAAATCTATGTGCTTCATAATAACTGTACATGTGAGAAGATAGTTTCTTTTCAGAAAAGGACAAGGAATGGAACTGCTGGATTGTATCCATCTACATATGTTGCTGCAATTGTTTACATATGTGGTGGGAAAGGGGCATTTGAAAAACTTTTATTTTCTTTCATCATGTAAAGAACATTTGACAAAACAGCTTCTTTTTCTCCTGAAGATCTTTCTAAGATGCCAAAACTGGAACTGATAAAAGGATTTATGTCAGTTTAGAAGACTCTGACCAAGAATAAGCTGAATCAATAGAATAAAGACTTTATTCTTACATTAGTTACTTAAATCTGTTTGCCTCAAATCTGATTATTATGATTTATGGGAATGTTCTCATATGATACAGAGAGCTACTACTACTGAAAATTACTGGGTTTTTTTAATCTGATAAGCTGCTTTAGGTAAAATGTGGTCTTGTACAAACAAAAAAATATAAATAAATAATAACATTGTTTAAACTAAAACTGTAATGGAAAAAGAGAGGGGCTGAATCCCACTGAGAAGATATAAACAATTCTTGTGTGCAGAAGAGCACAGTTTACATTGTAGAAGTAGTATAATGAGTTGGATAAGTAAAATATATTTTAAACTTGAAATAACAGGTTTAAGCGGTATCATTATTATTATGGTTTGTTCTACAGTAAATTAGATGTTTAGACTAGATTATTATTATTTTAAAAATCATATTTGCTTTGCTTTTTGGAAATCTAATTTATAATGAAATAGTTATACACATTTACTCAACAATGAGTCTCCATGTGATTAGTTCAGTTTATATCCATGTGAAGGGCTACCTGATTCTATCCCAAAAAGCTCAGAATCATTGAATATTATAGTTGGAATCATCTAACTCAGGCTTTCTCAACCTTGGCAACTTTAAGATGAGTGGACTTCAGCTCCCAGAATTCCTCAATCAAGATGTTTGTTGGGCAGTTCTGGGAGTTGAAGTCCTCATGCTTAAAGTTGCCAAGGTTGAAAAACAGTGATCTAATCCAATGCTCTGCCCATTGCAGGTACCCACTACTGTTTGTAAGCATAATTGGATCTGGTTGTTGTTGTTGTTTTGCATATTTGCTTTTTTGCATATTATCATTCCAGTGTATCTCCTTAAGGATCAGTCGGCCATTAGTTTAATCCCCTAAAACAGCTGTACTCTATGTATTTCAGAGTGTAATATCCTTTTATCCATATTAACATTTTTATGCCATTAGTCAAAACCTGCCTTCATCCTGGGCACAAGCCACATCATTTTTCAGTTCATTGAAAAATTTAACTGGTTTTAGACCTGAAAAATGCCTCTTGACAGATGTCTTGACCAAGCAATAATGAAAAGGTCACAGTGTACTAAAGCATTTGTCGAGATTTTGAATGGCTGTCTGCAGGAAATTAGACCCAATTGCATCTAATTAGAAATGCTGATTTCCAAATAAGAGTCAAGAAGCCACAACACATTTAAATCAAAATGATTCTATTTGATCTATTTCCAAAACACCTTCCTCTGCAACTGTCGTATGTCATCCAATGTGTACAGTTCAAGCTGAGATTTAATAATTTCTTATCTTTCACTCTAAAGATGAAGGTCAGGGTTCTCAGTCATTCCTATTTTATGGGACTCTGAGAACCTTTTGAGTGAGTTATTACTTCAGGAGAAGGGAATGGTGATTGAATACTAGAATAAAAGTGCACTTCAAGGCAAGCACCCATTAGAGCACGCCAGTAACAACCATCCAACCAGACCAATGCATTTGTTCTTTTCTAGCCCTCATTTTACTTTTTGACTTTGAAGATATTGCCTTTTTAAAATATGTATTGGCTATTTCTTTTACAAGTGCCTGTAGACATCAGAACCACATCTTTTGGTGGCATCTTTTGAAAATACATGTTCGGGAGCAGCACCGGCAAACTATCAAAGGCTGGTATACTTTAGTGGGGAGAAGGAAGAGACCATCAAAGCTAAAATTGGCTGTGATTTGCCTTGCCATGGCCGCCTCGCTGCAGCCATCTCACCACATCCAACTCACTGTGGGACAAAGTGCCATGGACAATTACATGCAAGATACCTCAATGCGATTATCCACCGGTTTCTTTGGCATTATTTCCATTGACAAAAATGGAAATAATGTTGAAGAAACAGTGGATAATATTTATTATCTTGAGTTATCCCACATGGAATTTTCTGTGGTGAGTTGCCCCATGACAAGTTGGTGGTCGTGAGTTGTCCCATGGTGAGTTGGCCACGATGAGATGACCATGGTAAGTGGGCCATGGCAAGATGGCCATGGTGAGATGGCTGGGGCAAATTGTCCTAGTCCGGCAGTGGGAACTCTTTTTTTTTCTACCAGGAGCCAAATTCCTAAGAGAATAATCTCTTGTTAATCATGGTTAGGATATAAAGCATGTTAAGAATTTGCTTCTTTCCCCCCCCCCCTTACGTTACATGTTCAGATTTTTCCATACCTCATAACTAGCAGAGAAGAAAAAAACCACCTTTTCATTTATTTTCAGAAGGTTTCTTAAAATGCATCTGAGGGACTTACTTGGAATGAAGTACTGAGTTGTCTGAGCTTATTCTAAGTAACTCCGTGTATATGTCTAAGCATTAACAAGTCATCAACTAGGCATTCAAATGTTCTTCCATCCTTTGT
The DNA here is from genome assembly GCA_023970755.1 of Azemiops feae. Classification (NCBI taxonomy): domain Eukaryota; kingdom Metazoa; phylum Chordata; class Lepidosauria; order Squamata; family Viperidae; genus Azemiops; species Azemiops feae. The sequence continues at coordinate 2,167,918 of JALGBA010004054.1, read as the reverse complement.
TAATTCTGTTGACTAAAAATGGACTTAAAAGCAGATAATAAGTGCATCACACCATGATGCAGGGAAAGTGGCTTCTGATTAAGATAGATATCAGCATACTTCAGCACTATCTGCAGTGTTATTATCTTGATAATAATGCTATATTATTGGAGATCTGTTTGTTGATAGTTTGGATGGTACCCAACAAAGCTTTACCAATATCTTACCTTCCTCCTCCCCCTTCCACGTAATCAAATCAAACTAAATCAAATCGAAATCTTTATTACAGTCATAGATCAGGATACACCTTGGCATAGCCACATAGGCAAAGAAAAGTTTGATTGGAATTAGGTGGCATCAAAATTAAATACATACAATTTTAAAACTAGAGATACAAGGTCTGCACTACTTTTATAAAGTGGAGCTGAGAGCTAAGTATTTAAACTGTGCCATAGTAAAGGAAAGAAAGGAAAATAGAAAGAATAGGAAATCAGTATACATACGTACAATACATTTAATCATTGATTTTTTTAAGGCAAATTTCAGTCTTATCAATTTGTTTGTTATGTGTTGAAAATTTCAGACTGAGAGATGAGTCAACCTATTTTCTTAATGGAAATATTGATATATAAAATAATGGCTCTGCCAGAAAATATTTATAGAATGATTCATGTTCAAATATAGTTCAGAAAAAAATGCTTCAGAACTTGCTCAAATATGAGGCTGGAATATCTCTTCTATTCATCCTATGAATATGAAAAAGGTGGCCACTTGTTTATTTAAGCAATCTGTTCAGTAAAGTTAATGCAATCTTGTACGATTCAGACATAACTAATTATTTCCTCAGGAAAATATTAAGGACTAATTCCAACTTAAAAATCAGGGGGTTTGGGGGAGGGGATAAGTAAGTTGGGCAGTGCATAATAGTATATCAACTAATTTATCTATTTTTCAGTGTTACAGAATTTAAGATAAAATTTGATATATCTAGGAATGGGTTTGGAAGTTGATTCAACTTAAGCACTTAAGGCTTCATCTCAATCTTCTATGCTTGTATGAAATTGAAGGAAGTGTGTGAAATTGACAGCAACTATACAAACTTGAAATAATGAGAATAAAGTATGTCTTTAGGAGAATGAGTGGAAAGTTATAACAAATATGAAATTCATATACAGTGGTATATCGATGCTCATCGTTAATTGGTTCCAGGATGTGTGATGAGTACAAAAAATGATGAGTACCAGCCCAATTTTTCCCATAAGGAATAATGTAGCGAGTCAAAAGGCAGCTGACATAGACATAGTTTGTTGGTACTGCATTGAGTACCACACAAACACTGAGTACTGGGATAAAATTTTCACATCGAAAATTTCTGATGAATTTTAAAGCAGTTGAGTATCAAGATACCACTGCGTTTTTATCTTAAATTATGCCTGCTTGGTATGAGTTGGATGCAATCACTTGACTATTAGAAGTTCAATTTAAAAAGATGAATATTATTGCACATGGAAAAGATTTGTCCTACTATTGCCACATTTAGACTGAAAGGATTCATAACATAATTTTGAATTGATAAGTTGCTGATGGATAGAGAAGTTATAACAGAGAGGTTACATTCCACAATGTACCTATCTTTGGAATCAATCAAGATATAAAATACTGTTTGTCTTTTAAAAAAAAATTCAATAAAGTTATAAAGAAAATCAGTCTGGGTTTTCAGTCTGGTCAGTTTTTGTTATTGTTGTTCATAAGATAAATTTCCATAACTTTTTTTTCTGGGGAGGAGGAATAAATTTCAATGTTACATTATTTTGTAAAATCTGTTTATGTGTATCAATTCCTTAATTAGTTGGACCAATAACATTTAAAAATGAAGAAAAGATGGTATCAAGAAAAAATAATTTAATTTGGAATGGAAAAATGTCCTAACACACACATGAAAAAAAAGTATTTACAGTACTGTCAGAAGCCACTGATATATGTAGCAGCACAAAAACGGATACACTCCTCCTTGTTCAATTCTTTGTAGAAATAATTGATTAAGGAGGCAAACACAATCTGTGTTCCATAAGCAGAGCTCAAATCCCAGTTAAATCTAGGAAATCTAATTCAGCTACAACCTGCCATTTACAAAATGTCCCATGTCTCATTAATTCTTCATTACCTTTCTGTGTGGCTGTGCTCATGCATAATTTTGCACACTGAAAACAAACGAACCGACCTCTCACACATTTTCCAAAAAATGAAAAGCTCCTCAAAACCCTACTAGTTTTCCTTCTATCAAGTCCCAGCTGAGAAATCCACTTTAAGGTACAGACATTTAAATCCTAGGATTCTGTTATCACCTCTACATCATTGCTTTCCTTTTGTTTGACGTTTTGGAATATGAATCTGACGTTAACAAATACAATTATTTTTTCCAAAGATGTACTTTCACAGATTCCCCCCCCCCAAGTAATAGCTATGTAGGGCAAGCAGTAGGGGCAGGGAGAACTCACTGTACATGAAATACAACAATCACCAGTCAGTGACTACTTTTTTTCCTTCTGAATTCTGCTCCTATCTCAGAAAGCTGGATGTAGGAAATAAAATACAATACAGACAAATTAGTTCAATGTGGCTTAAAATGAGAGAAGAGAGAGAGAGAGAGAGAGAGAGAGAGAGAGAGAGAGAGAGAGAGAGTAATTCATCCATGGGAAGGGACTTCAATTAATGTCCCCAAATTCCAAACCTTACTGCCATTGCTACAGTGCACTTAATGTGTTACCCATTGTGTGAGTAGGATCATGGATAAGTTGGACCATATAAATATAATACATTTTATTAGCAACTATACAGGTACTCCTCAACTTACAATTGTTTGTTTAGTGACCATTCAAAGCCACAACAGCACTGGAAAAAGTGACTTAGGACCATTTGTTGCAGTTACAACCTTTGTAGCATCCTCATGATCATGTGATCAAACAAGTAACTTATCAACTGCAGATTAACAACTGAGGCAAGAAAGGTCATAAAATGGGGCAAAACTCACTTTTAACAAGTGTCTCACTTAAGAACAGAAATTTTGGGTAAGTCGAGGACTACCTATACTGGATAAACACATATAAAATCAGCTTCAAAATTTTTGTAGGCGAGAAAGAGAGATGACTTAGATGAGATTCCATAGTGAATTTTATAGGAAAGATACACATATATATTAATTTATTCAACCTTTTTTGCTTCCCGAAGAAAACTGAAAATGTGTTTTGTCGATGTGAGCTTTTGCTTCCTCTTTGAATTTTCATTTAATAAAGATCCGGGCAGGATCCCTAATCTTAATCACTATGGAACTCCCCAAAACTGACCCATATTTAACAACTTGTGAAATTTTGTCCATTTAGTTTCAACTACAGGTGACATTTGAGGATGCTGTAACCTCCCCTGAGTTGTTATCACTAGTTATTATTAGGTTATGAAGTCAACTGCATCTTCAATATTCTTGACTACAACAGAACTACTGTGCAAGCATCTCTGACATTCAGTGGAATGATTGAATTCATAATGGCTTTACTCAGTTACTCTGAATATTGAATAAGCTCTTAAAATAGATTGCAACTGTATTTTCTCCGCATGTTGAAGGATGGCTATATGAGGAGAAAAATAATTACGTTCTTGATAGAAACCAACAGAGTCCTCAAAAAAACAATTGTTTATGCACCAGATAAAGAGTTAGATTTGCATATTCTTCCAGGCTGTTGAAAAGAGCAGGACATTGAGTTCTGTGACATGACAGATGGTAAGCAAGTGTGTATTCCTTCCTTCCTTCCTTCCTTCCTTCCTTCCTTCCTTCCTTCCTTCCTTCCTTCCTTCCTTCCTTCCTTCCTTCCTTCCTTCCTTCCTCCCTCCCTCCCTCCCTCCCTCCCTCCCTTCCTCATATCTTCACTTTGAGGCAGCCCAAGTGGTATATTGTCCTGGTGATGAATAACCCACTTAGCAATAGATTTACAGTATGTACTGCTTCACAGTGCTTTACAGTCCTCTCTAAGCAATTTACAGAGTCAGCCTATTGCTCCCAACAATCTGGGTCCTCATTTTACCAACCTTGGAAGGATGGAAGGCTGAGTCAACCTTGAGCTGGTGAGAATAAATGTAAAATAACAGAAGGAATGACATCTCTGGGGAACTAAAATGATTCCTGTAGTTCTAGAATCTACAGAACAGATGCCTGTAGATCTAGAACAGGGGTCCCCAATCCCTGGTTGGTGGACCAGTACCGGGCCACGGCATGCCAGCAACCGGTCTGCACAAACAAGCAAAGCCCCATTCACAAGATGCAGGCAGCACACAAAACCACGCACCTTCTGGTCCACGGAAAAACCTCTCTCCACGGAACCAGTCCCTGGTGCCAAAAAGGTTGGGGACCTCTGATCTAGAATATCTCTTGAGTTAAATTAGAAGGATATTGAGGCAAGGCAGGGTGTATTCATGCAGTAAGAATATATAGGGAATATAATCTCCAATCCCTGTTACAGCAGGGATTGAATTCAGAAAAAGATGTACAGTTATTTTGTGTTACACAGTTATGCAGTTATTTTGTGTTCTGCTGCGGGGGTTTTTTTTGTTTTTTTTTGGTTAATAGGAACAATATCCTATAGTGGATGGAGAGAGAATCCATTAAAAGAGAAAATATTTTAAGCTTTTGCTACTTCTTGTCACACTTCCACTTTTTCTGTTTCTGAAGGAACAAATATGCAAAAAAAAGTTCTTTATGTTTATTTTGATAAATATATTATTTTTGCCTTTTCATTCCTGAAGAATAACTCTGAATTTTGGTTTGGATATTTAGATATTATAGAGATTAAGCTTCATCAATATCACTGGCTTCCAGCACTGATCATCTTCCATACACGTGAACCCAAACTAAATTCACATGACTAATGTAGGAAATCAAATAAATGTTTGTGCTGCCAGTTGATATAAATGACATTTCCATGAAAAAAGTGCATTCTCAAAGCAGCTTTATAACAATTGCTAGAGGTCTGATCTAGGGGTTGAATATCAATTATAAAACGAACTGTGTTAATCAGCCCTAGTGGTTTCCCTTAATCTGGTTCCTTTCCAAGCAGACCACTTATTTTCATGAACTTTGGTGCAAATATCTAGCAATCAAAATCATAGGGTCACTAATTTTACCAACAGGCATTTTGTTATCTATTTTACCAACAGATATTGACACTATTAAAAAGTTATGTTGAAAATGTATATTCTCATGGAATATGCAAATTATGTACAGGGAGTCCTCAGTTTATGACCACAATTGAGCCCCAAATTTCCATTGCTAAGTGAGATAGTTGTTAAGTGAGTTTTGCCCCATTTGATGACTTTTCTGGCCACAGTTGTCAAGTTGTTTAATGTAACACTGTAGTTGCTAAGTGAGTAACACAGTTGTTAAGTCAATCGGGCTTCCCCATTGATTTTACTTGTTAGATGATCGCAAAAGGTGATCGCATGACCTCAGGACACTGCAGCCGTCATAAATATGAGTCAGTTGCCAAGTGTCTGAATTTTGATCATGTGACCACGGGGTTGCTGCAATGGTTGTAAATGTTTGAAACTTACACACTTGGAAGTTAAAAAAAAAAAAGTCCTAAGTCATTTTTTTTGTAACTTTGAGCAGTCACTAAATCAACTGTTGTAAGTCAAAGACTATCTGTATTGAAGGAAATATATATATATATATTTACATGAAGGCCAAAATTGCATCCAAGAATATGTAATAGGATTAACTGGATGTGTTTGTATTTATTTTTCCTATATATGGACCCCATGGATATTTTTATTTGCATATTTGATATGTCTAAATCTAGATATTGTGGAACAAATGTACAGAATACTCAAGATTATGAATATATTGAAAATAACAGACAAAAAGATATATTTATACAATTTTGCTCCCTTCCTTGCTCTCTTTTTTTGTTTTCTTGGGCAAAAAATATCTAGTGTTATACTATACGTATACCCGTTAGACAGTAGGAAGACATGGTTTTACATTTTTGTATTACATTAGAATGTAACCAATACTGACAATTTAGCACGGCTTGAGGATTCAACTAATTTGTGTGTATAATAATTTCATTTAAATAAATTAATATAGACTGATAATAATCTGGGTTGACTTTCTGGAAAACACTACAATCAGGAGTTGTAAATCTGTGAAATAAAATCTGTACTTCTGCCTAAACCTAACAGGAAAATGGTTGGTTGCTAAGGCACCATGTCATTTCTTGCAACTATCAAATGAAGTGCAACCAGGGAAATGAACCAAAGTTCATCAAAAACTCTTTTTCAATATATAGAAAGTGTTTTATAATAAACATCACCTTGATAATAAAATCACATATAGCAGAGTGTAATGTGTACCTGGGTTTTTCTTTAATAATGATAGTTAAATCAATCAATTTTGGTTTCTTTCAATTTCTCATTTTTCACAACACTAATCTACTAAACCATTTCTGCTGGTTAATTTGCTTTACAAAATATTTATGGGCACATTTTTGTACCTATGTTTTCTAAACATGTTTAAATTTTTGCAAGCAGTTCACTTTAACATTTTAGCATGCTCTTCTTATAGAGAGAAACATTTTCTATGTCTTTTCTATTTTCTTTCCCTAATGGTTAATATTTTAAATATATATATATTGTATAAGTTGTGAGTAACACTGCAGTATTTGCAAATATAAAATATCTTCTCAACCAAAGATTCAAATACTGGTTTTTAAAATATGTATTTAAAAAAACTGATATTAAAATATTAATCAAGCAATTTTTTTTTGTTCTTAATAATATGTTGCCCTCCCCCTACAATTTTATTTTTAGGAGTCTCTTAAAAACATTACTTCTAATCTGATATGATCTTGTTTAAAATTATTTTTTGGGAAAAAAAGTTCTTATACACTCATAATGTTACACTTAGGGAAAACCCTAAGTTTAGAAACAACTTTGCTTCAGACTTGATAGTCTAGTTTCTCAAATTTGAGAATTGGCTTAAAAATATTACTGTTTTACCTTGTATTACTTTTTATGTGCTTTCATGAGGAATGGGAATGTGGGGGAAAGGTATTTGATTTCTTTAAAAAAAAAAAAAAAAGACTGATGTGGAATCACTTCTTTTGAGGGATTGATTCCAACTATTTTATCAGCTGCTTTTCCATTTTTAGTGGGCCTCTGACATCTCATTTAAAGTACAAGTGTTTTCCTTGGCCATTTGTGACTTAGAGATTTATTTGGTAGTACAGTACTGGTAGTTCTAATTTTAAATGCTTCCAAGAGCTCAGATTCATTCACTTAGCAATAGTGGCACAGAAACCAAATGCAAAAAGAAACAAGGAATTCCTAATAGATGGTTTTAGAATATGCACATTCTTTCTTAACAGGGAATGAAGACTTAAGCTCCCTGTCTTCTGGGGAAAATGGAAAATATGCATGATTTTCCCTCAAGGGGAAGACCATACCCCTTATCCTTTACAGGAAAAAGGTGAACAATCTCTCTTTCTGTTTTCTCCCAGTATACAGTTTTAAAATGCCTATCTCCAGACCGCAACAGAAATTTATTTATTTATCAAATTTCTATAGCCACAGCATACAGCAATTAATTAAAACAATAAATCTATTAAGAAAACAGCCATTATTAAAATATAAAACCCACAAAATAGAAGACAGAATGAATATTAACCATGGGATCCTCTCAAGGTTTCACCAGTCACCTGGGACTCCCACACCTGATGACATAGCAAAGTCTTGAGGGACTTCTGGAACATTAACAGAGATGGAGCTAACCTTACCTCAGGGGAGGAGAATGTTCCATAAAATGGGTGCCGTGGCAGAATTAAGAAATTCTCATGCTAGACTTCAAGTAGCATTTGTGGCTCTCTTCACATATATAAAATATATAAATAACCTGATCTAATCAACACCCATTAAGCCGAGGAATGCCATCAATTTTCAAATGCTCCAAGGTGAATAAAAAGTTTTCTTTTTGTGTGTAAACAAAATTGGTAAGGAAGTACCTTACTGAAATAGCATACCTTGCTTAAATCGAAAAGACAAATTATCTTGAATTAGAGAATATAATGAGAGGAAGGGTAATGGAAATCAGCAGAGAGAGAGAGAGAGAGAGAGAGAGAGAGAGAAGTTGACACCTGCAAGGTCATTGAAGAATCAATGAAAGCGATCAATGTATCTCATTAAGAATAGGAATATGATGATAAAATTAGTCAGGTTCATGTCAGGAAGTGATGTATTAATTGCACAGGAAAGATATTTTCAGAGGAAAGAAGAAATCTGAAACATTTATAGACAGATAATTAAAGAATGAGTTAGAGAGTCATCAGAAATGCAGACAACTTATCAGAGAATAATAGAGAACGTAATGGGCTGGGGAGCAAAATTCTTTGACTTGGCAATGAAAACACTGCAATAACAAACATATTAGAATTAAAATTTCTCTCCGCCCATCCTGAGCTTTGATTTTAGAGACCTAGAAATATTCATAGTAGTTCCATTTACTGGTAAGCACTAAAAATGAAGAGTCTCCCAATAAACCAGACTGTTCTGTGACAGTATCTTCAATTAAGCAGGGCAAAATAAAGAGGTTCCCAAATGTGTAGAACTTTTTAATCACGTTCAGTGACATGTGGTAGAAACCCTTTGCAGAACCTTCCTTTGCAACATACAATGGTTTTTCAAGAGCCCCAATGCCCTAGACTTTGAAGACGGAATTTGTGCCACTCAGGAATGTTATTGGGTAATGCAGGATACATGAACTGCATATTATGGATAATAAAAATGCTATGAAATTAACTGCCATGCTCAGTAAAGTACTATTTACAGAATATTTTCAGCAACTTTTATTTCATTCTGACAATCATAATTGAATGTAAATAATGTAATATAATACTAATAATACTAATACTCATACTATAACAACAACAACAACAACAACAACAACAACAACAACAACAATAATAATAATAATAATAATAATAATAATAATAATAATAATAATAATAATAATAATAATAATAATAATAATTTAAAGTAAATAAAATGTAAAAGCTTAATTTAAACCACTCATTTTAAAAATGAATGGTCAACTTCTCCATTATAGGCCAAGTGGTTAGGACAATCACCTGTTTTTCATATTTTCATATATAGATGTTGCCAAAAGTTGCAGTCACCCGCCCCAGATGGTTCATATTTATGATCCTAACTAGTCTGACAATTGCTTTGAGCATTAAATTTTTAATTCAGTTGTTAAGGAAATTTTATCTTGCTGTATATAATGTTCTTAATAACTATTAAGTAATAGTTGATGCTCAGTGTTGCTGAGCATCATTTTTTGGCCCACAACAGGCAAAACTGGATGCACACGTGGAGGCAGTCAGATTTGTTTATGTGATGTTTAAAGGCAACTTGATTTGTAAAAATGGGCAGTCCTTTTAATTCCCGCAGATCTGACTGCTTCAAAAGGGGTGAATCACAAAAATTAACAAGTCTAATTTTTGTTGGGATCCTTCCAAAGTTATGCAAAAAATTTAAAATCAGATAAATTGTTTTTATGTTTAATTAACACAATTAATTAAAGGGAAGAATTAAATACAACAAAATAGGAGGCTTAGAAGGATGTGCTGGGCAATTCATGGCAATGTTCTTATAAAGCAGTGAACGCCATCTGATCAGAAGGTTTATGCCTCTCACTGTGACAAAAATGTATAAGCATAAACAGAAAAATGATCATAGTTCCCTTCTTTTCCTTCCCTTCGTATGATTTCAAGTCAAAAGGTTCTAGCTCAGTGTTATGTCCTGGGACTGCAGGCTCAGGAGGCTGCAGAAGGCCCGGGCAAACCACGTGGTTGCCTGGGACCAGACAGGCTGTCTCCAGCATTGTGCGCATGCGCAAGGCGGGAGACTAGCCTTGCATTGATTGGCTGATGCTGTCCCTTGCAAGGGAGTATAAAAGACCTTGGCGCCATTTTGTGTTCTGTTCTGTTCGTGATCTCAATAAAGAAGTTGTGTTTGTTACTCCTGCCTCGCCTCAATGTCTTTTCTTCGGAAACAGAACATTGGCAACGAAGGTGGGATCCGCTGCAAGAAGAACAACAAGAGAAGCTAGGCTGACTTACCAGAGGAGGCCTGAAGGGCTGGGAAGTTTGGCGTGTGGAGGAAGCGATTGCCTGCCAGTACGAAAACGCTGGAGGTGAGCTCGGCTTCGAGAGACCCCTTCTCATTCCTTGCAGCGAGAGGCATTGAAGAGGCTACAGGCTGTAACGATGTCAAAGCTGGGCCATCTGTCGGAATTTGATACTTCTCACCCTGAGCATTGGAGTTCTTACGTGGCTCGAGTGGAAAATTATTTTTGAGTAAACAAGATCCAGGAAGATGGCCTTAAAGCTGCTACATTGCTGTGTGTCTGTGGGCAAGAGACTTTTGACATTGCAGAGAATCTTGTAGCCCCAGCACCACTGGAGTCAATTGTGTATGCTGACTTGAAGAGGATGCTGCGAGAGCACTTCGAACCCAAGCTCTCAGTAATGGCTTGGAGGCATGCGTTTGAGCAGAGGGACCAGAGGCCTGGTGAGTCTGCTGTGGACTTTGTTGCTGCCTTAAGACAAGCAGCTAGGCAGTGCGAGTTCAAGGATCTGGAAGAGAGACTCTGGGATCGCTTGGTTTGCGGACTGCGAAGTCGTGAGCTGCAACAGAAACTTTTTGCAAAAGAAGATGTCTCATTCCAAGATGCTTTGAGAGAGATTGCAGCTGAAGAAGCAGCGGGCGGCGCTGTGAAGGCCTTGCGGCTCGCCAGGAACCCTCCCACGGCAGTCTCCATCCATCAAGATGTGAAGTGGATCCAGAAGAGGAGGTGGACAGGCTTCAGCATGCAGAAGAGAAGAGGCCTCAAGGGCGCAGAGAAAAGTGACAGCATCCCCTCGGTGTTTCGGTTGTGGAGGACGCCACAAGTGAACTGATTGCCGGTTCTGCTCCGCTATCTGCCGGGCATGTGGCAGGCAAGGCCACATTGCATCCATCTGTTTGGGTCGCCAGAGGGAATGGTCTGCAGAAGAATTGCCTCTGAAAGGTACCAAGGTCCCCAGCCAACACAGGGTGGGCTTCTGCGCGTCCTGTAGGGGCGTTTTCAAAACCGGGGTTCACAGGCCACTTAAAAAGAAGCTTCACATTGACGTGAAGTTGCAAGGGGTTCCCTTGTCAATGGAGGGTCCGCTCTATCGATCATTTCCTTTGACACCTTCAATAAGGTTTGCAACAGAAGTGGCCTACGAGTCAAACTCAGGCCTTCAAGTTTAATCCTTACTGACTTCCAGAATTCCAGAGTCAGTGTGAAGGGGGAGGCCACACTCAAGGTGCACCATAGGAGTTTTGAGGGGCTGCTAGATGTGGTGGTAGTTGGGGGTGATCATGCGAGCCTTATTGGGCTCGATTGGTTCGAGGCCCTTGGAATTCAAGTGACTGGACTTCACAATCTGCAAATGTCAGGCCTTGCAAAAGTTTGCAAGGAGTTTGCTGATGTGTTCAGTTCAGAGCAGAGCTTGGCTCATACAAGGGGCCTCCCATTGCTTTACATTTAGACTCAGCCATCACACCCATCAGGATCAAGCCCCGAAGGGTGCCCTTTGCCCTACAAAACAAAATAGATGCAGAGCTGGACAAGCTGCTCCAGCAGGGCATTTTAAAGCCTGTGGACTCTAGTCCATGGGAAACACCTATAGTCACGCCACTGAAAGCCAATGGAGAAGTCCGGATTTGTGCGGACTATAAATGTACACTTAATAAAGCATTGCAGCAGCATGCCTACCAGGTGCCTGTGGTGAGCCATATTTTGGCCTCCCTCAAGGGGGGGACGAATCTTTGCAAAGCTTGATTTGGCTCAGGCCTATCAACAATTACCTGTTGATGAGGCAACGGCTGAGGCCCAAACAATTGTGATGCACCGGGGAGCCTTTAAGGTCAAAAGGCTGCAGTTTGGGGTTAATGTGACCCCTGGCATATTCCAAAGTGTAATGGAGCGAATGCTCTGTGGTATCCCTGGGGTCTGTCCCTACTTTGATGACGTCCTCATCGCTGGGGAGTCATCTGTGAACTTAGCTGAAAGGCTGAGGGCTGTCTTGTTGCGTTTCCGCCAAGCAGGGCTGAAGCTGAAGCAAAATAAGTGTAAAATTGGAGTCACCTCCACTGAGTTCCTGGGATTCTGTATTGATGCTGAATGCATCCATCCTGTGGAATCCAAGCTTCAAGCGATTCAGCAGGCCCCAAGCCCCCAGTCGAAGAGTGAGCTTCAAGCCTTCTTGGGGCTGTTAAATTTTTATCATTCTTTCCTTCCCCACAAGGCTGCAGTGGCTAAGCCGTTACACCGGCTCTTGGACAAACAGGCTCCGTGGAAATGGACAAAAGTTCATGAAAGGAGTTTCACAGAGGTCAAGGCCTTGCTCTCTTCAAATGCGGTTTTAGCACATTTCAATGAGCAATTGCCTGTATGCATAGCCTGTGATGCATCCCCTTATGGGGTTGGGGCTCTGCTGAGTCACCTCAAGGCTGATGGGACACAAGTCCCTGTGGCCTACTACTCCAGGACTCTCTCATCTGCAGAGCATAATTATGCGCAGATTGACAGAGAAGCCTTGGCAATAGTGGCTGGGGTAAAGAAATTCCATGAATTCTTGTATGACCGCCATTTCACGGTTTACACAGACCATAAGCTTTTGGTGGGTTTGTTTACAACAAACAAACAAACTCCTAACATTATATCTCCAAGAATGCTGATATGGTCAATTTTCCTGTCAGCATATGACTACACCCTGGTTCACAAACCAGGTAAAGAAATGGGCCATGCAGATGGCCTCAGCAGATTACCTCTACAGCAGGTAGAGGCAGATCTGGCTCCGGCTCTGGCTCTTCACATTCTCTCCATTCAGGAATTGCCTGAATCTCCCCTTAATGCTAGTGATGTGGCTGCAGAAACTGCCACTGATCACACGCTTACACGCGTGCTGACATGGGTGTTGTCAGGATGGCCTGACACGTGTCCGGGTGCAGAATTCCAGAGTTTCTGGCAAAGGAAGCACGAGCTTTCCACTTTCAAAGGATGTACCCTATGGGGTAGCAGGGTAGTCATCCCGGCCTCATTGAGGACTAGAGTCTTGTTCTCTCTGCATGAGGGACATCTGGGAATAGTCCGGATGAAGGCGCTTGCACGTAGCCACCTCTGGTGGCCTGGGCTCGATAAAGAGATCGAGACCCAGGTGCATGGGTGCCAAGTGTGCCAACAGTCAAGGCCAGAAATGCCCCAGGCCCCTGTACATAAGTGGGAGGAGACACATACCCCATGGTCAAGGGTACACATCGACTACGCTGGGCCCTTTCAGGGGCAATTCTTCCTTCTCCTCGTGGACAGCCATTCCAAGTGGCTAGAGGTTGTTCCTGTCCCCTCCACTACTAGTGCTAGGACCATCCAGGTGCTGAGAGGAATCTTCGCCTCACATGGTCTTCCAGATGTCCTTGTCTCAGACAACAGACCCCAATTCACATCTTCTGAGTTTCAGGGTTTTCTCCAAGCCAACATGATCCGGCATGCCAAATCTGCGCCGTTCCATCCAGCTTCCAATGGCCAGGCTGAGTGTATGGTGCGTACTACCAAAGATGCTTTAAAGAGAATCACTCACGGGAACTGGCATCACAGGTTAGCTGACTTTCTTCTTTGTCACCGCACCACACCTTGCACTGCCACTGGGAAAAGCCCAGCGGAACTCCGCTGGGGTCACAGACTCATCACTAAGCTGGACAGGTTGCACCCTGACCAGGTGGCTTCACAGGTGTCATAATCGCGGGCACCTAGGAGACTACAGGTGGGCGATCCGGTCTGGGCAAGGATCTATGGACCTGGACATCTCTGGGTGACAGCCATGGTATGCAAGGTCTCTGGGCCGCTGTCATACAAAGTGGCCTTGGATGATGGTCGTGTGCTCAGACCTCACATTGACCAACTGCGCTGGAGGCTTCCCAGCCACTCTTCCACTCCTGGCTCTACTCTCGGGGGGGAGGAGGACCACAATTACGATTGTGGACCACAGTCTCTCCACAAAGAGGGACCTTCAAATGTTCCTGTACATGTTCCTGAAGGGGGTTTTGCCATGGAGGCGGCTCCTGACTCTGGCACAGGCACTGGGTCTATGGGACATTGCTGTCAATCGGCTACTCAGGCCACTCCAGCTGCTGGACTTGGGCTCGAAGGACAGTGTTCCCAAGAGGGGTCCATTGTGGATTTGGGGAATTCCACCCCACCACTGGACTTGGGGAACTACACCCCACGAAGGAACTCTGGTTTGGGTTTAGCGGATCCAGTCAGTCAGCAGTTTGGAGGGTTGCCTGGGTCTTGGGGGCATCAAAGTCCTGGTCTGCCTAGTCTAGCAGGCGAGATGGCACACCAGGCACACACGCTGGCTCCAAGAAGGTCAGAGCAGGCCAAGGGTCCACCCAAACATCTAAAGGACTATGTGAGGTTCCTGTCAAGTATAAGGGAGGCTTAATAGTTCTCTAGGACTCAGGACACACTTATAGAAGGGTGTTCTGTTGATAGTATGAAACAATAGGAGGTATTCTTGTAAATACAAGAAATGGAATGAAGGGGTCTGCCAGTGTGCAGGCATAACTGTGTTTAGAAATAATAACATGATAATTGAACACATGTATATGTGTGCTGCTCTAAAACAGTAAGTATTCACTTATTGTTTTATCCAAGGGGGGAGGGGTGTTATGTCCTGGGACTGCTGAATGACTCAGCAGGCTCAGGAGGCTGCAGAAGGCCCGGGCAAACCATGTGGTTACCCGGGACCAGACAGGCTGTCTCCAGCTTTGCGCGCATGTGCAAGGCGGGAGACTAGCCTTGCATTGATTGGCTGATGCTGTCCCTTGCAAGGGAGTATAAAAGGCCTTGGCGCCATTTTGTGTTCTGTTCTGTTCGTGATCTCAATAAAGAAGTTGTGTTTGCTACTCCTGCCTCGCCTCAATGTCTTTTCTTCGGAAACAGAACACTCAGGACTTCTGATTCAGCTTTTATAAAAACAAAACAAAATTATGGATTTTTCAGCTCACTTCATTTAGCGGCTCTTTTTAATAACCAGAGTTACAGAATGATCTGCAAATTCTACATGTCAGTCCCTCGAGGTAAACCAGGTCAGGAAACACATTCCACAGGAAGACCAAAGCTATAGAGGTAGTCCTCAACTTACAATCATTTGAAGTTACAACAGCATTGAAAAGAGTTACTTATCACCGGTTCTTACACTTACAACAGTCACAGCATCCCTATGTTCACATTATAAAATTTTGAGCGCTTGACAATCACCATGTGTTTACATGGTTGTAGCATCCCAGCATTATGTGATGGTCATTTGCACCTTTTCCAGTCAGTTTCCAACAAGCAAAATCAATGAGGGAAACCAGATTCGCTTAACAACCACCTGATTCACTTAAGAACTTCGGTGATTCACTTAACAACCCTAGCCAAAAAGTTGTAAAATTGGGCATGGCTCGTTTAACAACTAAGCAGTTTGTTCTTTTGAGGAGGGTAGATCATTTCAAGATTTACAAATAATGTGGATGCTTGATGTATTACTACTTCTTAACAGGCCATTTAATGCCTACCTATTTCTTTCATATGAAACAGCAATTAGTAAAGTGTCTTTTAGGAGACTAACGGAGAAATTAATTTTACCAAGCTGTTATTGTCAGAAAAGATAAGCAGGAAGATATTTGTGGAAAATAGTGAGTTGTTAAAAGAGAAACCTTTCATCATGCTCTCTGAAGCATTAGAGGGCCATAGAAGAATGTATTCTGTGTTAGAAATTATGACAGTGATGCTGATTGACTAATTTTTCATGAAAGTCTCAACTTCTCATGGAATCCCCTATGATAGGGAAGCTCAGAAGAAAAGAACTTAATATCAGTATGATTGAGGGAAGTAGGAAGTATAAATTGCAAGGGGACAACAAGCAGTTGAAAAGGAATATGAGAAAAAAGCACAGGAGCCAAGAATACAAGAAATAGCTAATAAGAGAAAGGATTCTGAAGAATATTTGGATCCAGAGATAAAAGAAAGAAGGCAAATGGATTGGTAAAACTTGGGCAAGAAAATTTGAAATTTGAAGCTGGAAAAAAAATGCAGTTGGAGAAAGCAGGGGACGGCCAACCATCAGGAATTGGATAAAGGTATTAGATAAAGGTATTCCTTGACTTACGAGCACAATTGAGCCCAAAATTACTAACCAAGATAATTGTTAAGTGAGTTTTGTTCCATTTTACAACTTTTCCTGCCACAGCTGTTAAGTGAATCTTTGCAATTGTTAAGTTAGTAACATAGTTGTTAAGTGAATCTGGCTTCCCCATTGACTTTGCTTGTCATAAAGTATTATGGCCCCAGGACACTGCAACCATCATAAATACATGCCAGTTGCCAAGTGTTCAAATTTCGATCACATGACCCTGGGGATGCCGCAATGGTTGTAAATGTGAAAAACAGTCATAAGTCACTTTTTTCACTGTTGCTGTTGTAACTTTGAAAGATCAGTAAATGAATAGTTTTAAGTCGAGAACTACCCGTTTCAGAATTGTGCATTATCAAGAAAAAGGAGGATTGGGCAGATTGGCTTGGAGGCCAATAAAAAGGCAAGGAAATAGGGCACAATACTTCAATTGTGCCTGCTTCCATCGCCCCCTTTTGTAGTATTACCTTTTTAGAACACAATTCTATGTTTTCAATTCCAGACTTCATATAAACACGTGTATAGTTTTTAAGATTAAAAAAACAAAATTTAAAAATCCATAAAGTGTATAAATTGGCCAAAGGCTAGAGCAGTAATAGAATCAATGGATCAAGAATCAATTCTTCTGAATACCAGTTGTGGGTTGATTGACAATGAGGACCAGTTCTCTTTGGCAGCTTGGAAGCATTTGGCTAGCCAGTTATGGCAATGTGATACAGGATAGAATAGACTATTCCTGTGATCCAGCAGGGCATTTCTTTTAAGATATAAACTGCACTCTCACTACTCCAAAATATGATCCGTTCCCCAAAAGCTGCTGTGCTTCAAATTACCAAATGCAAATAAATTTGTTTTCTAAAACTCTAATCTTTTAACAGGGATTTGAAAAGCTCCAAAGGGGAGTAAAAACAATATCATAAGTACCAATAAAATTACCATCTCATATGCATTTGGAATATAAACAAGCACATCATTTAAACTCATCTTGATTAAACAGGCTTCCTCTGCATTTTAAGCAAGCAATAATAAGAGTGTGCCTGACTCTGCCACCTAGTACTATGTCTGCAGAACCTTTTCTTGTTTAACATGTTATCTAATCAGGATTGATTTGTGACTGGTAAATAGTTTGCTGTGACTGAAAGCTATTTCATTATCCAAATTGTCATCTCTTATTCTAATAATAATTGTTCAAGGCCTGATGATGGGATTTGCATATATATTTTTCATAAGAATTCTTTGGACCCTCTTCCTTTCTTTTTTTAGGTTTAAAATAGGTTCATACAGGATTATATACCACACTTGTATTCATATGAATTTTTTTTAAAAAAATCTCCTTGATAGCAATCAGTTGTTTTCTGCCTTAAACTAAAAAAAAAAATCACTTTTCTATCCGTGAATGCTTTTGTCGATTGTGATGGCAACTACAATCATTCCCTATCTTGTAAGCTGTGCGAATTTCAATGTGCTTTCAGATGCCCCAATAAGCAAAGGAATAAACTATTAATAAGGGAAAGAAAAATCCATCCATTTTGGGCCACAAAGACCACCTTAGCTCCTGATCTGCATTCATGTTATGAATTTGCTGAGTTGATTGCACTGAGTGTCAGTTCTCCTTTTCTCTAATCCTTTTTAGGAGATGTATCTGCATGCACCACAGTGGTTACATTTGGTATCATGGGATTCATATTTTGAGTTTCATTAAAAGAGTTCAGTTCTACTCACTTCATTCTAACGTGACTCTCAATAGTTACCGTAGTGGATTTATAGCAAATTATTTAAAGGGGGGAAAACAAATTTTAGACAGTTCTTTAAATTGCTTGTCAATCCTACATGCTTAAATGGAGCATGTTGAAAATTTAGAAAGCCTTGCTCTACTTAACTCTGGATATTTCATCCACTTTGCACAGTCGCATTTCAAGCTGCAATTTGAAATATGACAAGATTTAAATGTACCTGAAATGTTTGCATTTAAAAGGCCATGAATAGACATCAAATGGAGAAGTAGGGAGGGAGTAGAGTCTATTCAGAGATCAAGAGCATGCCTTGCTTTTGTTGTGAAAGCATTTCTACGCCTGATATTTCCCCTGAAAATGTAAAGCAAGGAAATAGTGATATTGACTCTGAACTTTCCAAAACAGCTATGGCATTAATTTAGTAGTTACAACTGATAAAAGCTTACTTATTATCTTGGCAAAATACACACATTTCAGAAGGAAGGTTAAAAGAAAATATTACGAAAATAGAGTTACCATATCAGAGCTTGAAAAATCGGAATGACTTTTAGTTGGATAAAAGAAATACATAAAATTCTCCTTGCTTCCATCTAGTGGGTGCCCATATCTTTGCACACAAAATTGACTAGCCCTTCTTACAAGAGATGTTTCTTATTTACATCATCATCATTGATCACAAGGATAAAGCAATATTGTGAAAATGCACTCCTGAAAATGCAATGTGATTTTTAATTTCCGTTCCCATCCACAGAAGATATTGTTCTCAGGAAAAGAACGAATGCACTCTGCATCATTAATAAACAAAACCACTGAATTCTATTCAAGGTGTGTTCTGGGGCTGATAAAGAGCTTTATATGCTAATATAGGCTTCAAGTTTTAACTGGAATTATTAGTACAGTGATGAGGTAAAGGCTAGTTGATGTATTAAGCCAACTACTACTGATCAAGCCAGTTTGACTCTTTTATATTGAGGCTATTTTTTTCCTAGTGTGTTACAGTTGTGGTGCAGGAACAGCATCTGGTTGGTGCAGTGGAATTTCCTATTCGTTTCCTCCAAAATTACAGCCCCTTCTAGATCTGCTCTGAGGTTGACGTGGGGTATCCAGATTTATAAGCTTTAGCTAAATATGGCACTGTTTGTTTAAAAAATAAATGTATGAATTAAACACTAGGATTATTGCAACTCAACTTATATGATGTTGCCCTTGAAGACCAACTGTTCAGTATGCACTGGCCTGAATAGCAATGGGCTTGGTTCAGTCTGCATGTGTTATGTTCTTTCTACAGAAATTCCACATTTTGCCTGTGGATGTCTTGATATTATCCATTATTTTTAAAGCCCTATGTGACTCTGAATCTGCATATCTTCAAGATTGGCTTGGAATCAGCCCATCTGGAAGATGTAGAAGGGGAGATTTTCTGCATAGAAAATGTTATCATTAGGGACTTCTTTGTGGTGGCTCCCATCCTCTGGAACAACATTTTAGACCTAAATATAACAAGGAAAAGTGTAAATAAACTCCAGAAGCCTAAGGCTTTGGACCATAAGCATAAAGTTTTGATAGAATCCAATATGATATTCAAATGTCATCACATGCATGACATCATAACTATTACATACATGTATTATTTGTGTGATGATGCCATGATACACACAATGTCACTTCCTCTCCCCTTCCCCTGTGAGAGGCTCACCTCTAAAAGACAAAAGATTTCCAATATTTCTACTGCCATTCTGAGCAGGGTGTCTCATTTGAATTTTAAGCTGTTTCTATCCATATGAGATGGCTCTATAAAACTGCTGAAAAATTAAAAAATGGCACCTGGGTATGTTGTTTTCCCTCTAACTTTAGTGTCATGGTTCCGACAGATGAAACTCTTCAAAAGAACTTTGAGGCATTGTTTACCTTAAAGAATCTTTTATTCGAGAAACAAAGTATCGGCACTACATAGTTGAAACCAGAAACTAAATTCCCCTCCCCTGGATACAAAGTAACAAAGTGCAATTCCCTCCTCCAATAAACAGTCATAAATCACATTCCTCAATTAGCTTGAAGCGTGGGCTTTCTCCCCAGGTCTCCAGCCCGCCAAAACACTATCAGCTCTGGGCCCAATGTCCTTGGGTTCCCATGATTAAGTTATTATTGTTATGACTAGCTGGACTCTCATCCCCATTCCCCCTCCCAGCAGCAACTAATTCTAAAAGCAATAGAGAAAATGGCTGCATTTCCATCTGTTGTCAAAGCAAGAACATCCGATGTTAGCAGCGTTGACATCTAGCTTGTGTCAGTTCATCTGACAGTAGTTTCTAAAGGCTTTAAAGTAAATAATAATGAAAGAAAACATATATCCCTGTCATTTTAAATTATAAACAAGGGAGATAAAAATGACAGGGTAGAAAAGTAACATAAATGTTTTGATGTAACCCAGGATGTCAAACTGCTGGCCCTTGGGCCGGTTGCATCATGTGGAGGCCATGCCCACCCCAGCTCCAGCAATGCGAAAATAGTCACAATACATCGTGACACATCACGTGACATGGCGAGTTTGATGCCCATGATGTAACCCATTCCTTGTACACTCCATTTCTGACTGAGAATTTTTATTTAATTCTAATTGTCCATCTGTGATACTAAGCACTCCTTGCAGAATTTTCAACCCTAAAAAAAGAGCCAACTCTATAATAGCAAAGGAAATCCTGTTTGTGTGAAATCTGCCACGGGGATAATAAGAACAATTTTTATAAAGCAAAGGTGCTTTAATGCTGCACTCAGAAATTAGGTTTAAAAGTATAGCAATAAACTGTAATGTAGTTTGAAGGGTTTTTTTTTTAGCTTATATAGTTATTATCTATACTGCTGTAATTCTATACTTCAGTAATCATTATCAATATTAAGAAAAAATATAAAGAATATGGATCACCCCAGTTGGATGTTTCATTGGCTAAAACTTACTTGAATGTTGACATCAATGTTAACATTGATCAATCAACGTCAACAGCTAATACTTTCATTGAATTCCCAGAGATATAAGAATCTTCATACTGCTAGGTATCCATAGGAAGTCTATTTGGGAAATATAGGAAACATTCATACTGTAACAGAATTTCCCCTTGTGCTTTTAGTGAGATAAAGTTAAAAGATCATGTAGTTCTAAGCTTCCATTGTGTAATTACTCTGATTTATGTCTCTTACACTATCTTAATGTTTCACAATTTACTTTTTTGGCATTGCCAACTCAGACACAGGAAGATATCAAAAGGTGGCTAAATGTAGTGGAGGATTAGGGAAGAAAAATGTATTGCTCTCCTTTGATTGGCCCCAGGCAGTTTCCATAATTCTTTTTAACTGTGTATGTGAGATAAACGTCTTCGTGATTTTACCTTTGAGGTTATTTTATGCTAATTTATACCACCTTGCATATGTATGTGCATTATCTTGCCACTGAGCAAAATAAAGTTTGATTTGATGTGATGGGCTTTTAGCCTTCTTTTCATGAAGCGTAAACCCAAACTGGTTCTCAGCATGATACATGAATTTAGCATTTATGTGTTGTAAACAAAATTATTAATACATGTATAATTTATTTTTTAAACTGTAATGCTTTATAATTTAAATCAATGTATGAGCCTAGACAATTATTCACAGGTAGCAATATCAATTCTGTAGGCATCATTACTTGATGCTAGTTGACACATTCCAGTAGTTCAGAATTCCTCTTATTCATGTAGTACCACCATCGGTTCTGTTTTATTTGTCTTGTCCCAGCATCTGATGGAATGGTTAGAACTAGAGATTTATGTGAAATATTTGTGCCCAAGACAATCTTCCATGGAAATAAGGTAGAGGTTAGAGATTCCTAATCCATTTTATCCTCAGGGTCAATGATATCACAAACAGCACAATTCAATAATTCCAATGGCAATTTTTTTCCCATTTTCAGTTTCCAAAAGCTCGTTTTTCCTCATCCCTCTCCTACCGTAGCAGTCAGTAAAGTTTGGTTTTAGTTTAAGTGTAAGTTCAATTAGTTTTTAACATCAGTTTGCAGATAGGTCTTACAATGAGAGGGTATACATGGATTTTGCCTACATCTTAGCTTTTGTTAAATTGATGTAAAGTAATCAATTGTCTAGTTTTTCATTTTGAAAGAAGTGATATTTAACTGGGATCAATTTTTCAGGTCTGTTGTGAGGTATAGTCTTCAAAATTGTTTTTTAATTACTCAGACATTTGGGGAAAATCATTGAACAGTGATGTCTGAAATGTCCCTAGGAGAATAATAACATAAAACATGTAAGACAGTTCTGTTAATAAAAGTGTCAGATATTATTAAGCTGGCCTTCACTATAGATATAAAGTGCCTATTACCAATTTTTATTGTGGTTAGAATATATATTTCATAAACCCAAATACTGTTGTCTTGTGCATTTTGACTGAGTATAGCTTACTCAGTTTATGAATATGTTATTGTACATCATGTCATATAATTATATAGGTTTTAAAAATATAATTATTTAAAGTGTAAGTATCTAAAAGATCCAATATATTTTGAGTTAGACATAAAAGAGTGTCACGATTTTTATTTATTTATTTTGTAATTTATTTCATTTGTATAATCCCAAAGGCTCTATTTCAATTTAAGATTAAAAGTATGCATAGGGAAATATGGAAAATAAAACCCAAATATGTAAAAAGACAATCAAATTCATTTTTTAAAAAAAACCTAGAAAAGATGGAAGTTCTTGCTTACATATCTGATTTCTAATCATTTCCTCTTTCTGTGATAGATACGACAGATGCTATTAGCATCTTTCTTTAAGTCCAGAAGAGATGGAGTTGATCAAATTTTCATGGGAAAATTGCTCCAAAGTCTTGAAGTAGCTATTGAAAAACCCACTTCCAAACCCCATTAAATGGCAATCACATAGGGAGGGAACTTGAAAGGAGCTGATCTTGCTTGATCAGGGCAGACAACTATTGAAAAAATGGTCCCACAGATAACCCAGTATAGAACTTTACTTTAAAAATAACAGAAAACAACTTGATTGCAACCAGAAACCATACAGAAGGAATGCAGCTTCCTATGCAGATTGGTCAGCCAGGAATATGGGACTCCACATACTGCCCAGATAGCTGCCTTCTGTATCAGCTGTTTCATCTGAATGTTCTTCAAGGACAGCCTCCCTTAGAGTGCATTGCAATAATCCAAACAGATGATGACTAGGGCATTAGTAACTGAGTAGGGCCTCCCAATCCAAAAATGACAACCTAAGAGACTACACCACCACTCCAGAAGCATGGATGATTATTCTTAAATGACTGATTATAGACATGTGGCATTGTATAGCCACCCCATAGGAATGAGCAAAAGTACAGTGTATGGCAATGGTGCATGAAAGTCATTTATATATATATATTAGTTGCTGCAGGCTTTAGAGCTGATGACTTCTTTGGGTAATTCCTGCAACTATCTCATAAACCAGAATGACAAATTTGCTAGAGATAAGTGTTTAGTATCATTCAGAATTAGTAAAACCAGAAGAGATTATGCATTATGAAAAAACTGTTGTATTGGCAATGTCTTTTTTCCCAGCAAAACTTTTTAGGATTACTGAATTAATAATTTGGCTAAAAGCACAGGGCTTTTAGAAAGGAGTCCTGCTTATCACCTATTTGACCTTTCAGCTGTGCAAAATACCTTTCATTCCTTACCCTTCTGGGCTAAAACCTACTTAGTTTTAATTGTACCTAGGGTCACATTCTCTCTGCCCATACCTTAGCCTACTATTCAGAAAATCTTACCTAGTTCTCAGAATAACTGACACTCACATATAATAAAGGGGAAAATCCAAGGATTTCGTTCAAATTTCAAGCTGTTTGAACAAAGTTTATACCAAGGCTGTAATTTCCTCTGCAGCTGGCCTGTGCTTTAACCTTTAATAAGTCACGGGGGCATACTAACTTCAGAAACTGGATATGCTTGGAGAAGTTTATGTGCAGCACTTTGAAGACTTTACATATTTTTTATTTTATTATATTTATTATTTTGAACCACTGGCAAGTATTAGAGTTGGTAGCAAAATCCTGTCCAGTTCTTCAGTTGTCATTAGGAGCAAGGTATGCCCATAATATACACAAGCTTCTTTTTTACTTTAACAGTTTTGTGCTGTCAATATTTTCAATATCTATGTGGAAACATAAATTAAGAATAAATCCTAAATGACTTTAATCAAGTAAATACGGTATACTATACAAATCTTTAAGAGTTACAAATTTGCCTCTTCTGAAGAACTGGCTTTTTTTTTTTTTAGGCTGAGAATGATATTCAATCTTATGTCTGAAAAGTGGGCAGGGTTTGGGAATAAAGTAGGCAGAGATTGGGCAGTATCCACCCTCTACTATTATGACTGAAGTATACTGATTATTGCAACATTATTAAATTTCCTTACAGAAAATTTCATGTCCCTCCATTCCACTACTCATTACTGAATTATTAAAATAAACATTACAAAATAAAATCTATAATAAATCCCAATGGAATAGTCCTCTTTTGACTATGAATAATCATTAGCAAAGTGACTATTAGCATAATCATTATCATTAGTAGTTACTTTGAAAAATTAAAATAAGTCTAATATATTCCCACCAGTGGCAACAGTGTCTGTCAGTTCAGCTGCAGCTCTCAATTTAAAAAAAAAAAAGGGAATCCCACAGGTTATTGGATGGATAAAAGCAGGAACAGTATTTTGTTTGAGCTCCAGTTGCAACTGGTGGACTGCTATTAAAATTTCTCCCCAAGAAAGACATTATCATGGATTTCTTTGGTCTCTGAATTGGAATTTAGAAAATTGGGAGTATATAGAAATGGATCCAGCACAGAAGAAGCTTGATTGCTTCCAAATAGAGGGATTTAGAATGGGGAAAGTCTCCACATTGACCCTCCAATAAATTTTTTTGGGATCCAGGTTTCAATTTCTGGTTGTGCCTTTCTCTTTCTCTTTTCCTTTCCTAGGAGGGAAGTTGCAAGGATTAGTCATAACACCACCCCAGAAATGTAATGAGAAATCTTGGATGTCACTGCAATTTTCTGGAAAAAAGAAGAAGAAGCACACCATAAAAATCAACAACTTTAGAGCTGTTGTACAATTACAAAAGATTCTTGGGGGGAGGGATATTTTCATCCCAGAATGTATGTATTCTAGCTTTTATGAAGACATTTCTGTTGTATAACCTAATTCTAATCCATACTGATATCATAATTAAATATTTATAGCTCACATTTGGTAATCATTGCCCAGGTGACATTTACAAATGAAAAAGACAAAATTAAAATGACAACAATAAAGCAATGAAAATGAAAATCATCATATAGTTGGTTGATCTCAATATATGCTGAATCATCTTGAACTAAAGACAAGTCACTGTGAGGGGGGGGCAGATGTTGAACAGATAATAATAGTTAGCATTATCTTATAGACTGTTTAGTTTTCTGTGTTTTTTATTACTACTACCATTCTTGTATGTTTGTATGGCTCAAAAATATGAAAACATGTCTTTTTTTCTCCTATATGTAGCCTAATAATTTTAATTATCAGATAGTCAGCAACAGAAATCTGATTCAAATCATTCCTCTTTTTGTTTTTCTCTGACATCAGATCTCCTCACAGCATTCTTTTACAAATCACTTTTAAAACAAAGGTCTGGATCTTTTTTCTATAAAAATATTTCTATAAAGCATTTGACAGTAAATAAAAAATAAATTAAATTAAAAGTTTTATGAAAAAATAAAGGATTCTTATGCTCATATTTTCTGGCCTAGTAACTTTTTTAAAGGATAGTGCCTATTTCTTTTTGTTTGTTTTGTTTTTGTTTTAAAACAAATTAGTTGTTCTGAGACCTTCAGAAGGTAGATGACTGAACTGTTACCACTGGATTCAACCAGCATCTGCTGACTTCAAATCTAAACCTCTAAAATCAGTGCAATAAAATGTAAATCCATCCGAAAATTGTTATAGTGCTTTATATCCAGTGGTGGGATTCAGCCAGTTTGCACCACTTTGGCAGAACCGGTAACTAATTTTTTGTTGCCCAGGCCCACAATGGACTTCCGGAAGCGGCATCCACAAAGAGAACCGGTTGTTCACATATTTGAATCCCACCACTGTTTATATCTATTATGAGAGCAAGTTTGGTGTAGTGGTTAAGATACCAGACCAGAAACTGAGAGACTATAGCTTCTAGTCCTGTCAGCTGGGTGACCCTGGGTCAGTCAAGCCAACGGTCTGTTTTTAGTTTCATGAACCACAAGTCTTTTCTATGTCTTTTCAACCTAAGAGCGTCTATTATTTTTCTTCTTTGAAATATCTGACAGGAGTGAAGCATAATACAATACATATTTGAAGCAAGAATTGCAGATTCAAGGTCTCCCAATAAAATATGCTGTGTTTCATTCCTGGCTAACCTGGAGATCAGTAAAAGGCAGAGGTTATTTTAAGTGATTCTGCTATTATTATCCAGTTAATGGCAATTCTCATCACTAAGTTACATAGCAAATAATTTTCAATTACAAATGTGGGAGAAGGTTATAGATCTGCTGACAAAGCTGCTGAATATTGTGCTACTTTCATGAAGATGGGAAGGGAAGGAAGGAAAAAAAATATCCCTGAGGGCCAAAGGTAAGCTCATTAGGATGGTTTCAAGGCATCATTTACAACCCCGATGCCTTCCAATATATGAGCCTAAGAATAATAATTATCTGATCTTCAGAAAGAGGAAAAATGATTCATTTCAAATGTTAAGGAATAGAAATAAAGAGAAATAAAGAGCTTAGAAATTGCCTAGGGCAGAGATGAATTTAGCTCTACTTGGGGAAAAATAAATTCTCTTCCCTGATCTTTTATACCTGTATGACAAAATGATGTTGGGAGGAAAATAGGCACAATATGTCCATATATGCAAAATGTAATTTGAAGAAAAAGTTTCAGGCTACCTGATAGAACATCCATCCATCCATCCATCCATCCTTCATTCATTCATTCATTCATTCATTCATTCATTCATTCATTCATTCATTCATTCATTCATTCATTCATTCATTCATTCATTCATTCATTCATTCCATTTATATGCTGTCCATCTCACTCTCATTACCCCAAAATTATTCCACTGATTTCCATACATAAAGAAGGACTTGATCTTGGTCTCCAGGCTTAGAACATAGAATAATAGAGTTGGAAGGGACCTTGGAGGTCATCTAGTTCAGGGGTCCCCAACCCCCAGTCCATAGGTCAGTACCGGGCCGCAGCATGCCAGCAGCCGGTCTACACAAACAAGCAAAACCCCATCCGCAGGATGCAGGCAGCTCACAAAACCATGCACCCTCCGGTCCGCAGAAAAACCTCTCTCCACAGAACCGGTCCCTGGTGCCCAAAAGGTTGGGGACCTCTGATCTAGTCAAACTCCCTGCTCCCATTTCAGACAAGTGGCTGTCCAGTCTCTTCTTGAAAGCCTCCAGTGATGAAGCACCTGCAACTTCTGAAGGCAAGGCATTCCACTGGTTGATTGTTCTTACCGTTAGGAAATTTCTCCTTAGATCTAGGTTGCTTCTTTCCTTGACTAGTTTCCATCCATTGGTTCTTGTCTTTAATTTAATTTTAATTTAAAAATTAAAATTTAATTTTAATTGGTTCTTGTCTTTAATGATATGTATTTCCAAAGGTATCCACACTGAATATAAATAAAGTAATTCTGACCTGCAGTATTCCCAATGGAATTTCATTAAGATGATTGAGATGGAGCATTCATGATTATGCAGATAATTATATATCTATTATATAAAATCAGAGTGCAATGAAGATGGAGTAGGCTCTCCAAGTCAGGTTTTTGATATTTTAAACAATAAGTAAATTGTATGCCCATCAAGCAACTATATAATTTTGAGAAATAAGTACAGTAAAATGTGTTTTAACTATGTTTTATTTACTATTTATTCAGTGATTGTGGAGAGGAACTAAAAAAATATGAGATCTTAATAAATATTAAGGCAAGAGGCTTCTGATATAGAATATATTATCAAAAAATAAATCTATTGGCTAAGCTACATGATTATGACAGCTATAAATAATGATTATAAATAAACAATAATATATGGTTAACTAACAAA
The DNA here is from genome assembly GCA_023970755.1 of Azemiops feae. NCBI lineage: Eukaryota > Metazoa > Chordata > Lepidosauria > Squamata > Viperidae > Azemiops > Azemiops feae. Next base: position 2,139,737 of record JALGBA010004054.1, on the reverse strand, counting down.
TAGCCTTGACAGAAAATAGCCATGACTACTGCGGAATGAAAATTGTGCTCTCTAAAGAAGGCCAAACACAGATAGTTGCTATATAAGAAACCAAGAAAATTCTTCTTAAAAAAATTGTTTTGCAAATATTTTTGTAAATAACCTCCATGGATTTACTTGCACATAAACAGAGATGAGATTCGTCTTCACAGTCCATGGAACAAGAATATAAAATGATCCAAGTGAAATATAACATAGGTTTTCTTGGCTTCAAAGAAATAGATATTTTCATCAAAAGAAATTGAGGAAACCTAAATGTGTGTATCATTAGATCAGATCATCCCTATATATAATATAGCATGGCATAAATGTTTATGGGCACAAGTTTATGTCATTAGCTACGTAACTTCAGAAAGCTGTTAAAACACAAGAAATTTGCAAATGGAACACTATCTCATTCTGTTTAATTATTATTTTGGTTGTGCACAGTCAACTAGATGTTTAGACTGAATTTGGCATTTTTATCTACCTACTAAAGTTTTTCCCCAACATCTGGGATAGGTAGACGTTGTTGTTTGATGGTGTTAGAAGTATCATCATAGGTTGTAAAGCTGTTGCAAGTGACTGGTGGTGATTTTGTCAATGCCAATGGTGTTCAAATGGTGCTCCAGATGTTTTGGGGTTGTGCCCCAGGCACCTATTGGTACTATCTTTGCTTTCTTTTCTCACAGACATTCTGTTTCTATTTGCAGGTCTTTATATTTTGTGATTTTTCTCCAGTTCCCTCTCCTATTTTGCTGTTTCCAGGTACTGCCTTGTCCACTATCCAGAATTTTTTGTCTTTCTTATCAACAATTGTTAAGTCTGGGGTGTTATGTGGCAGGTTCTGTTTGTATTCTAAAGTCCCAGAGCACTTTAGCTTCTTCATTTTCTATTATTTTGTCTATTTGTGATCCCATCTGTTCTTGCTTACAGGAAAATGTATTGCCTGCAGATATTCCAACACATCACTGTTGCTACTTTGTCATGATACTGTTGGTGGTCATTATTGGTTTTGTGTGCCTGTTTGCAAATACAGGAGAATACACAAAACCAGTGCTGCCTGAGGAAATCTGGGCATTGAAGTAGACACATCTTAAAATTAACACGTTTGAAAACACTGATATAAGAGATAAGAGGCAGGTCAATTGACAGTTTATCTGAAAAATGACAAGTTAGCACTGATGGCAAGATATCTGGGAAGAGCCTTTCAATTAATTCAAAGATTTTCTTTTTAACTAACTCAGTGGAAATGACAATAAGTAATTTCTTTTGCTCCTAATGAGGAGTGAGGACAATTAGTGAGGACAATTAACCAGTGGAACAGCTTGCCTTCAGAAATCATGGGCGCTCCATCACTGGAAATTTTTAAGAAGAGCCTGGAGAGTCACTTGTCTGAAATGGTATAGGTTCTTCTGCTTGAGCGGGGGGCTGGACTAGAAGACCTCCAAGATCCCTTCCAGCTCTATTCTATTCTAATGATTTGTTCATAGGCCAATAAGCCAAATATTTAGCAGGCCAGTAGACCAGACCTTCACTTGCAATTCATGTACACCATGATTCTATGATATTGGACAATCTCCAAATCCTCCAAACTCAAATTCATGTATTTTCCAAATTGTTGAATCACATCTCAGAACAAAGTGTGCAGTTGATGCAGACTTCTGTTTCTAGCTTACTAGTTTCCTGTGAGTACAATATGATATATTTTTAAAAAAATTGAAACGGGTTTTAAAATTTAAAAATAACCTAAGATTGTCACACTGAAGAATTCCATTAGATAGGATTTTTTAAAGAAGCTAAGCATTGACAAATATAGCATGGACCTCATTAAGCAGCAGAACAAAGATTCTTTTTCTAAAGATTCTGTCTATCTAAATTGTATAATTGTGTTAACTGACTTGAGAGGCTCTTTTCTAAGGTTTAAAAAGGAAGTATTGAAAAATATATGTTTGATGGAGAACAACCATTGTTGTAACTAAGTCATCATTGGAATGGGGACTGTAGGAGAGGACCCAGCTGAGCCTGGGGGTGGGACCAAATGCACCATCAGTTTGGAATCACTACGCCCACGTAAGAGACCTAAGTCCAGTTCCTCCATAAAGTCTGTTGACTCTTATCTGGCACTAATTTGCCTTGACTATTAGTAGATCAGATTCTTGTGTAGAGGTAATATGAAATAAATCTGTAGTGGTTTTGAACTCAATCCTAGCTCTTAATTTCTTGTCCCTGACAGGGATTCCTAGGTATTTGCAGAATGACTTCCAAGTCAAACAGTCTGAATGGCTAATAAGCCTCTGGATGGTGCTGCTGTGCAATGGCAACATTCCAACCTGATTTACATCAGAAAGATCTGATGGTATAATATGATGCTAAATAAATCTAATGGTTGAAGTTTTTGAGAGATCAATCATTTTTAAAAAAATTCTAGAATTTTAAACTAACAAACTAGTGTGATTAAAAAAAGAATTACATTCCTCAAACCCACAATAACTTTATTAACTCTTATTTTCTGAGTTTACAAAATTAGAGAAGGGCATATCCTGTAATAAAGAAAGCCTGTCACCTTGGAAATCTTCTGACATACAGCAATAATTATTTTTATATATAACTATGTGTATAAAACTTGAGAAATACAAGTTGAGTAATGCAGCAGGTGTCAATTCAAAGTTCATTCCATATAAAATATTAACTTTCATAGCTTTGAAATATATAGTTTTCTTGGGATTTTCTATTTTAAGATGTTCAAAAGCCTATATGAAAAGTTTTCATATAAAATATGCTTTTAATTTAATTTAAATATAATTTACATATTGTGTTATGCAAAAATTAAACATTACATTCTTTCACAATGCAGATTTCACTCAATTTTCAATAACATTCTTGATAACAGAGAGAGTGGGAAAAAATCATAAATGTTTGCATTCTTCTAATTGCATTCCAGAAGTAAAATAGGGAATGAAATAGAAAATAGAAAATGAAATACTATTCCAAGGCAAAAAAGCAGATTTTATTCCATTGATTTGAATGGCCTTAATTGTGATTAACTATGCACTGGATTGTGGCCTTTATTTCAAAAAAGAGGACATGACTGTGAACATAAATGATATGAACAATTATTATTCAATTGACAATTTAGCCAGAGTGGGAATACAGCTATTAATGTTGACATGACTTTTTTTCCTCTTACATGTCAACTCTCATACATTTCCCTGCTCATTATAGAAAATAAATCATATACGAAATAACATTGGAAAACCATAAGCAGTTATGGCTTTCCAAAGTGATTATGCTGAAAGAATGCTCTTTCTTTTTTTCCCCCTCAGGAGGCCATGAACTATACCTGATCTTTCTTACCTTTCATACTTTGGAGGACAATTGATGAGAGAAGACCTTTGACACTATTAAAACACAACTAAGCTGCTTCTTTTGTGATCTGTTCAGACTTCATGGGCTGCAGAATGAGACTAGAACCTGAATAATGATCCAGAACTTTTTTTCCTCGTGAAATTGTATGTTGTTTTCCCCTTATTGTTTACCCCTTATTGGAAGAAATGAGAACTCTGTACCTCTTTGTGCCTCTGTGTCTCTTTCCATGTTATAGTTAGTAGTACAGATAGTCTATTTGCTCAGCTAATATACTAATAAAATATATGGTTCTACTAGAACAATCTTCCCATGTATTTAGACTTTGCAAAGGTTTTCATAAGCCTGCTGTCCTATGTGATGTGAGAAAAGTAAAAATCACTGCCATTTTCTCCCTGGTTGTTTGCTTCACCTCCTAAAGAATGCTATCTCTCCCTTCCTACTAATCCTACTCATAGGCAGTGAAATCATAATCGTATCGCTGATGTTTTTCTAGTAATTAATTGTCATCTACCCTGGTTTTGGCAACTAATGCTGGTAAATTGCACTTAAAATTTTTATTATTTAAACTGGTAAATATCCTTCTGTTTTTCAATATAATGTGTTTATTTTATTTTTATTTTTTTTAGTTGTTTGTTGATCCCCCTCTTCATTAATGTTCCATGGTAGGAATAGCATTATTTGTTCTCTGTAGAATAGTCAATGACCTTCTCCATGCTGTATCACCTTCATCTGACAGTTTTAAGCTTTGCACATTTGGGAAAGTGTTTTAAGTTTCAACAGACCACCTCTCTCCTAACTGTTTTGTTGGACAAGTCCTACACTAACTCACACTGGTTTGCAATCCGTAATACAAAGCCTGTGTTTTCCACGAGGCTTTGCTCATAATGTACCAGGGAGTAGTCAGCAAGCTGGTTTTGTGCCTAAGGCGGAACTGGAACTTACACTCTCCCAGTATCTAGCCTGGTGTCTTAATTACTATACCAAGCTGCCTATCATTTTACTACTAAACATAGCCTACAAATAGTGAAAGATGCAAGTCTTATTCAAAAATACTTGATGTGCTCAGTGCACTCTACCCTACTTTTTTTATCCAGCAAAATAATTCTAACACTGAAAGGGAAAAAATTAAGGCTTCCTTATTTCTTATAAAATGGTAGATACAAATATCTGTGTTTTTCTGTTTTCACCTTAAACTATGCAGAGAGAGTAATAAAGAAATGCAATGAGAGAGAGAGAGAGAGAGAGAGAGAGAGAGAGAGAGAGAGAGATATCTGTAAACTGATCATCCCTATGGTGGGACATGTGTTCAGACTGGGAAAATAAAATATTCAGATCGATGTTTCTAAACCTCTTATGCTAATATAAAATTAGCATGCCCTTATATGACATTATTGTTTCAAAATAGACTAAATAGGTAAATTAGGTCATCTATTACAAAACCATTACATGATAGATGATGGGAAGTTATTTCAATGCAAATCCATGATGACCTTGTGATGCTATTACAAAAGGCAGACATAAACAGAAAAAAAAACTTTCTATGCATATCTTCATCCCCCCCAAATAAATAAAATAAAAATATGCTTCTTTCTATATTCTGTAACACAATGATTTATGGAGAAGCATTATGGGGAAACAGCATTTTTCCATTTTTAAAAGGAATGCAAGATGGTGAAATCAAGTGGTGGGAAGAGAAAGAACTGTGAGTAATGGATTAACATTCTACAGTGGACAAGAATGTAAAAGTGACATTTGGAATAAATGCAACTTGGGAAGAAAGGCTACTGTGGGGGGACAGGTTCTCCTTTCAGAAATACAAAACAGAAACAAAAAAAATCAAACATTTTTATAGACTAGATTAAGCTGTACCTGACATGGGTAATCTTTAGTTTCCCAGGAAGTACTTCCATTATGATTGGATCATGCATAAGAATCCATATATAAACCTGCTTAAGTGCTTATTCAGTTTTCTACAGGAATATTGACATGAAATAAATAGTAACTCAAATTCTCACCCCTGTTTGTCCCTGTATGCAGATGTTTTTCACTAATTCTGCCATTTGCTTGTTTTGATAAGTAAGTTCAGGACAGAGGTGTCTGTAATTAAGCAGAGTGTGTTGAAAATAGCTAGGGAGAAACTTCCTTTATTCAGGATTATGCAGTAATGCTGAATGATGTGGGGTTCAGACGAAAGAAAATGTTTTTTGCACAATGTATAGTTAACCCACTAAACTAAAGACAGATTGCTGCTAGATAAATGTACCTTTCAACAGATCCATCAGATTCCTCCTCTGTTTTTTAAATTGCTGCTGAAAGATGGTGATGATCACAACATCTTTTAAAAAACACCTGGTGTTGTTGTATTTGTTTTGAAGGTCTAGATTTGCTTTTTTTTAATGTTTGATTTCAGTTTCCTTGAATATGCTCAAATGCTTTATCTACAGACAGAAGTATGCTAGAGGGAACTTAGAAAGATTTATAAGAACACCTTGTAAAATTGTTGGGAGGATTATCAAACACTTAAAACAAACAAAGAAAAAAGGAGGATGGAAATACAGTGCAGAGATGCATGTTGAGAAATAAATCATTGTCGCTGGTTTGTAGCAGGGCTTTAAGGTACTAAGACAAATAAAGAGCCATGGAGGCACAGTGGTTAGAATGCAGTATTGCAGGCTAACTCTGCCCATAGCCAGTTTGATCCTTACGGGCTCAAGCTTGATTCAGCCTTCCACCCTTCAGAGTCTGTAAAATGAGGACCCAGCTTGTCAGGAGCAATATGCTGACTCTGTAAACTGCTCAGCGAGTGCTGTAAAGCACTATGGAGCAGTATATAAGTGCTGTTGCTATGACAAAAGGTGCAGTTCAGTCACTCATAATGCATGCTGCAGAAGAATCTTTGTAGAGGACCAAAGAGACAGAGGCCTCATATACCATTACTTGGGGGGGGGGGAAATCCTCTTTTCTCTCTTGATTAACTTGGTCTCAGACAAATAGCTAGAAAGGTAAAGGGAAAAATAGGTTGCAGTTGTTTTTCCAGATCACCAAGATAAGATTTTTCTCCAACAGTGGGTCAAGAACATGAAGAGCTGGACAACAGCTGGTTTGGATATGATCTACATCTACCGACTAAAGAAAATACCAGCAGTGCATGAATGCCAAGCAGCATAGATGAATCAGCTGCTAGTTGCAAGCTCCCACTCAGACTGACAAGGGAAGACATTGCTGATCATGAAAATCCTTCACAAGGGAACAGCATCAACTTCTGGCCAACAACCTTCATCCCCATAGTATGATAAGTTCTATCAGGTAACCTAGTCACCACGCTACAGAACCATATGGACCAGTACATAACCACAGTCCAGGATGATATTGGGAATAACACCAGAAACTCAGAACATCAGTTGCTCTTGGATAGAGCAGTCACCCAAGATTCAAGGTCTAGATAAAGCAATCTGAGCATAGCCTACAGACCATATCATCTTGGACATAGAAATCAGAAACCGAAGCTGCATTCATGTTCCAAAGTGTTCCAAGATATCTTTTGCTATACCTGATCATATCCATAGTATGCACAATCCTATTGATCCATGTTATTCTTAAGATCAGAGAAATGGTGATATTACATGGAGAATAAACTTTGTTGCTCAGTAATCCTGCTTTCCAAGTGAGAGGGAAGGACCAAAATCAGTGTGGATATCTCTATTGTTCCACACATTTAAGCCCTAATATATTCTACAGTGTGTTAAATAGTGTCTCTAGCAGCTTTCATATAATATTATAGATTTGGGACAGTCCACGCATTAAAACACAGTCTGGGAAGAAACCTTTTCTTTTAATTTCTTGTTCTTTGGATTACTAGGGAAAATGTGTTGCTTTTCTGCCCAGCAAACTTACGGTACTTAACTTGATGGTAAAGTCTCATTTTAGTAGTTTGTTGGTGGCTCTGTTGGTGGCTCTTTAGAAATTTATTATTATGCTTCCCAGTCAGCATCTAATTTGCCCCAGTCAAAATGATTGTTTAAATACCTGTATATTTTCTCTTCAGGTTTTAAAATATATGATTTTTTTTCTCATATTGTCTGTTGTGTTTTATTGTGTTTTAAAATTCAGTAAATGCAAAATAAAATAAGATAAATGAACTGCAGATATAAAGGCCTGTTGTTTGTTTTTTCACTTTCATAAATGGATTTATAATGCCTACAAGATGTATCTGACTGTGGTACTCTATACTGCTTAAATGCCCACAGGCTGATTATACAGTGACATGCTATTCAAACTACAAAAGCTGTTGTTTCATTTTAACACTGCTGATTTGCTTTATCCTTTGGCAAAATAAAGCTTGCAATTATAACTCCTACGGTATCAATCAAAGTCATTAAGGTACAAAACAACAGGAAACTGCATTGTTCAACATAACTCAAAGTAATATTCTGTCTCCATGTATTTGTGATTTAATAACTGATTGGTTAATTATTCCTTTCTATTAATTTTCCAACAGATTACTCCCTGACTCATTACAAGTCAATTAATAACCAATGTAATAAACCTCAAAATAATCAATGCAATTTCCAGAAGATTGTATACTAACATAAACAGGCGGGATTTTTGTTTAATTGACTATTGACTGTGTTTTAGGCATATAACTGGGAAATAAGGAGTCCATAATTGACTAATTAAATCAAGCAATTCCTTCTGTAATTTTTAGAGAAAGACATAAAAAAAGTAAATGTTCTAAGTTACTACAGTGCATATTGGATCCTTGCAGTTAGATGTAGTTCATTTACGTATATTGGATTCCAGCTGTAATAAAGATAAAATATGTTATGTTGATGTTATATATTTGAGCTCTGAATTAGTGCTGGTCAAAATTTCCTCTTTTTTGCAACATCACTAACATCTACTCTGAATTTATTATATAACTATAAATAATATAAATATAATGTATAGTATATGTTTCACATTAGGAACTAAAGGACTGTTTCAAAATTAAATTTCCAGTTCAGCCATAGACTATTCAGTACTATATGAACAAGCATTAACATGTTATGTATACGAATTGCCTTTGATCTCTGTCATCAAGCCAAGTTGAAAATCCAACCTAGAACTTCAGGGGAGACCTTGGATGTCCAAATGCTTCTTATATTGTTCTTTTTTATAGATCTAATAACCATTTTGATTTCAGGAAATTAATTATACTCTTGTCTGTATAATCCGTGCCATTTTTTATTGGGGCATATAAGTCTGGCTTGTCTTGAATGTAGATATTATTATTAATCGTCACTGTTGTTGCTTCTGTTATTTCATGTTTGATAGAAACCTAATATTGTTCAGAATGAATAGTCAAATAATATGTTCCTAAAAAATTGCAATATCTTTTAGGGAAACAAGAAATGAATCTGTCCAGAAGTGACATCTTTTGTATTATTCCCTTCTCTTAAAAGGTAATTAAACACAATTCTGCTCCCATTCTTCTGTTTTCTTTTAAATTTGCATATTTTATCCCTGCTGTCTAACTTTTTTACTACTACTTGATTTTTATTTTGCTACATAACCATCTCTAGGATTTCCTTACAGCCACCTTCATTCGTTCGTTCGTTCATTCATTCATTCATTCATTCATTCATTCATTCATTCATTCATTCATTCATTCATTCATTCATTCATTCATTCATTCATTCATTCATTTAGTTATTTAGTTACTTAGTTACTTAGTTATTTAGTTATGTTGAATTTATGTTTTATTTAGAAATGTATAAATTTATCCAGCTCTATAACAATTCTGGGTGGCACACAGTAAAAACAATCATAACATTCAGTTAAAATCTGAAACCTTTAATTTAGCCAAGCCCTACTCTCTACGTACTGCCTTTTATATAGGAGGTAAGAAATTTTGTGCTCTGCCCCAACATTTTAGATTACATTTCTCACACTCTCTTGTAGTTAGTCATGTTTACAAAGACTGATTGGCATTGGGATCCAAAATGTGGCATAGCTCTCTTCTGTGCAATAAGGCTAGTATACCATTTCACTTGCTAGTGACATTTATCTGCATTCATATTATAGAAATATTGGTTAGAAATAAAAATGTTGCAGTTGAATTGAAATGGTTATTTGAGTTAATTATTACTCCTAGTAGTTTTCTATTGTTGAATTAGAAGTTGAGGTATGGTTAAATGTGCCTGATGGTTTGTGTTCTTATGGAGCCTTGATACAGTTCTAGTTGGAATTTTAGTTGGAACTTTGTTTTTGTTTGTTCACTGCCCAGACTTTTTTGGATTGATAGATATTGCCATAAATCCATCTTTCCATCTATCCATCCATCCACTGGAAATGATCCTTGATTTGGCATTTACATTTATATTACACAGCCATGAATTTCTCTATATGGATTGAGGAGGTGCGGCAATATTGAGAGGTACTATGTTATGTTAATCAGATTTTTTAATTCTGAACATCAATCGTGCAAATAGCAGGTCCAAGGTTTTCTGAAAGCTTTGCCATTGACTGCTTAGGTATTGGAAGCCAAAGAGGAGACAGCTGGCCTGTAATTGCTAGGCAATTTCGGATATCATTCTTCAATCACCAGTGAGACCCAGCATATATAATGTGTAGTGGTCATTCTTGTTGGAGATGAAAGAATACAAACTTAATATGTGCAGGCATTATTGCTGTGGTAAAGGTATTGTTGCCTCAGTGAAATTCCAGAATATCCATCTTTTGCATAATACACAGCACAAGAGGTATATCAAATTAATAAGCAAACTGGTAACAGAGATAAGAATACTGATGCAAACTTTCATAATCTTTAATCTGAAAGTCAATAAAGGGCAAATCCTTTCTCCATTTATACATGCAATTACTTTATGCTGGTCTCTGAATGTAATAAAGATTTAATTTGATATATTTAATAAAACAAAAGGCAGCTATTAACTAAAAAATAAGAATTCCGTGAGATACAGCCTTTCTGAGCCATGGTTCTCAAGATCTCAATGAAGTTAAAAGTTTTTCTTGGTGCCTTAGACCATCAATTTGTATTATTACAGAGGTATAATTAAGAACTCTATGATTGTCATGGCGGGAAATATATGTACTTCATGGTTGAATCGCTGGATTCTCAGCTTGATATTGAAACTTCTGCAGGAAGAGAAGCAACTTCAGAGGACACCAAGAAGCCAACCATTGTATAATTATTAGGACTATGCATTGTGTGAAAATGATTTTAAAGAGGTATTTCAGGATACACAGGAGCATAAGCCTAGCAGCACTGTAAAATTAGCTCTTTTAAAGCAGACATATTTTTTCAGTCCAAATAAGACATCCTTGCCCTCTTGTAAGCTTCAGAACATCTCAGCAAACTTCTCCAATCATTTTCCAATCCCACACAGGTTTTATTATTACTGTAACTGAAGATATTTATTCTTCATGCCCTTTATTTAGCAATAGCAGTTTTCATATTTGAGGATGACAAGAAATATATCAAGAATAAAGATTTTCTAGACAAATATTTCCCAACCTGAATACCTCCCGATGTGTTACACTCTGCTTTTCATAATATAATATCCTTGAATCATTTCACAATGATTGTATCTATGTACTCCATGTCTATGGAGATTCTCAGTCATTCAGGCCATGGTTGTCCCGAAGGTGCTTTTTCAGGAGGCAACTGGACTTTCTTGTTTTTCTTTGAAGACATCTCACTTTTCATCCTAGAAGCTTCTTCAGCTCTGACTGGATGGTGGGAATCCATCCAATCAGAGTTTAAGAAGCTTCTTGAATGAGAAATGTCTCCAAAGAAAAACAAGAAAGTCCAGTTGCCTCCTGAAAAAGCACCTTTGGGATATCTATGTACTCATTTAACTTTGAACCTGGCTAAACACTATGTTTGTTCTTCATTTATCTGATGGTTTCTTATGCAGTGGACTAGCAGCTTTATCAAAACAATCACCTCATGAAATAAGCACATTTAAAGGGAAAACCTGACTGTCTTCATCAGCAAAGAACCTAATATCTTAGAAACATTTATTCTAAAGAGACAAGGTGGCTATGGATAATGGTGCCCAAAAATTTGGATCTGGATTATGATGGCCATAAACCTCAGGCCACATAGCCAATAGTCAGAGATAAGACTGCTGCAGGCCCCAAAGCCTGGAAGCATAATCTTCAATTTACAGAATCAATTTGATATTCACAAATTAATATCATTGGAGGTTGTTGTATACAGGTAGTCCTCCACTTACAACAGTTTGTTTAGTGACCATTCAAAGTTACAGTGACATTGAAAAATGTGACTTATGACCATTTTCTGTTATGACCTTTGCAGCATCCCCATGAACATGTGATCAAAATTCAGATGTTTGGTAACTGGTTCATACTTATGACTGTTGCTGTGCCCCAAGATCATGTGATCCCCTTTTGCGACCTTCTGACAAGCAAAGTCAATGGGGGAAGCCAGATTCACCTAACAACTGGGTTCCTAACTTAACAAGTGCAGTGATTCACTTAGCAACTATGGCAAGAAAAGTCGTAAATGGGGCAAAACTCACTTAACAATTATCTTGTTTAGTAACAGAAATTTTGGGCTCAATTGTGGTTGTAAGTTAAGGACTACCTGTAGTAATAACTACAGAGAGGGGTTTTTTTTGAAGATGCTTCCTGAATAGGAGGCTTATATGAGGTGTTGGGCATAAAGATGAATAATTACATGAATTATATAATTTCTGATTTGTTCCCCCCAATTAGAAGAAGATTTGGTATTGCAGTGGGTATAAATGTAATAAATGAATATAAAAGGAAAAATACAAAAGGTAAAAAATGATTTTTTTCATAATTTTTAAAGAAGAAAAGAGAGAATAATTTTTCAACGCATAAGAGCTTGAGTAAAATCATTGGCTTCTTCAAGTAACAAGGATCACTAATAGCAGTGTATGTGTATGTATTTTGCTGGGAAGCACACATTCACTAAACTATGTTCCCTTAATTGCCTAAATATTCTTCACCATCTTGGTTAGGGGATCTGAGATTTGTAGGGTAACAGTAGACAAGGAACTGTCATTTTCTCCTCAAGGTATTTCATTCTAAGAAATACAAATTGTTCAAATATATTGAGATATCATGTAATACATACATATGTTGTATATAGGTTTAAATGTGTTTTATGTATGTGTACACTTTGAGAGCAAGCAACTAAATTTCATTTTTAATGTGTGCCATTGTGCCCACAGTAAAAATGACAATAAAGGCTATCTATCTATCTATCTATCTATCTATCTATCTATCTATCTATCTATCTATCTATCTATCTATCTATCTATCTATCTATCTATCTATCTATCTATCTATCTATCTATCTATCTTGAAAGATAAAAAGGACAAGTATAAAAAGTGGAAAGAGGGGCACATAACTAAGTCAGAATATCAGCAAATAGCCCGAGCCTGCAAAGATGAAGTGAGGAAAGCTAAGGCTCATAATGAACTAAGGCTTGCGACCAAAGTCAAAAATAACCCAAAAAAAGCTTCTTTCAACATGTAAAAAAGAAGAAAAAAGTGAAGGAAATGATTGGTCCATTAGTGGGTGAAAGTGGCAAGAAGGTGACAAGCAATAGGGAGAAAGCAGAACTATTTAACTCGTTTTTTGTATCTGTCTTTATACAAAAGGAAAAAACAGACCAACCTATCAAAAATAGTGCCATAAAAAACAGAATAGAAACACAAGTTAAGATAGGCAAGAAAATGGTAAGTGAGCACCTGTCCAGCCTAGACGAGTTCAAATCACCAGGACCAGATGGATTACACTCCAAGGTTCTCAAGGAACTGGCAGATGTGATCTCAGAACCACTGAACTATATTTTTCAAAGATCCTGGAGCACTGGGGAACTACCAGAGGACTGGAAAAGAGCTGATGTAGTTCCCATCTTCAAAAAAGGGGAAAAAATGGATCCAGGAAATTACAGACCTATCAGACCTATTGTTCTGCATGGTGGAATCAGCTGCATTATCATAATTAGACCAAAGAACCCTTGTGTAGGTATGTTTTCATGGACAGTATTTTGCATGGTTATGAATTCATTAATTCATTCTTCATTTTGTTTTCAAGCAAAGCACAAACTTATTTAACTATAAACCTTAGGTGAATAGATTCCTTTCTGCTTGCAGTATTTACTGTTTGAGTAAATTAGGTGTATATAATAACCAGTTGTCAACCTCCAGCTGTAATAGAACCAAACCAGGTAAATTCCCCTTTTCTCTGACATGATGGCTTCCCTTGTGAAAAATTTAGTGAGCAGCTATAAATAACATCTTACTGTGTAACTTAAGTTCATGCCAGTTTTGTTTTTCCTTTATATTTTTAATCATTCAACATAAAAGCCTACTTTATAACTATAATGTGATTGGGATACCTGTCTATCTCATATACTGTAGTTTTGAACATTTTTTTTTAACATGTGCAGCTGGGAATAAAATGATTGAAGGAAGGAAAATGGTGAGATAGCTAGACAGATAGAATAGGTCACGGCTTTATATACTAAGACTCATAACATAGGACTAATCTATCTGACTTTAGACTAGGCCATTTATCTCCAACTCCTAGACCACTTACAGTTCAGCAGTCAATTATTATTTCATCTAGTGAAAATATTACCATGGAGGTTTGTGATATAAATAGTGGGGTACTAAACACATATTTGTGCTAAAAGTAGACTCTATTTTTTTTAAAATGTATTGGTGATTGATCATACACTGATTGAGTCATTGGATACAAGATGGCAGCAAATAAATAAATAAATAAATAAATGTTATTTTTTAAGACTTAAAGAATAGCTCTGGATCATAACTGAATCTGAGCCTTTTTCATACAGAAGACCCATTTCACATATTTCAATTGTTCATTTAAAAGTTACTAAATATTATACACAATAAATAAATAAAGCTTTCTGGATTGTGATTATAATAGTCTTTCTTTTGTGTAGAAACTTAAAGTTTTACAGCAAAAAGTTAGTAGTATGGTAAAGCTTGTTTTAGCCAGGAAATACTCTTGAAGAGTAGCATTGTAATTAGAACTGTCCAGCTCAGATGAAAGAAATCTATCTCAGCCAGATAAAAGATTGTCTTGAATTGCTTCAGTTCCTTAGACAACTACTTCCAGAGTTAATAGCAGAACATAGTCTGATATTAGAAATTCTGGTTGAATGGATTGTTTCAATCACCAGGACTATTTTGAGGAAAACTACATTGCTGGTCATGATAAGATCTTCTTTTATGTATTTTACAGGTTAAATATAAAATCTGTGTTGACTGCATTAGTCTGTGAGGTGTTTTTGTGAGTGATTTTAAATGTGTGCTTATTATGTTGAAAGAAGAAAATATATGGCATATGTGAACCTCTTCATTATGGATATAATGTTATATTCAAAGGCCCTATGTCTAATTATCCTTGGATATAGCTAGTTGTATCATTAGGTGGCTATTTCGGGTTGTAGCTCCCAAATTGTAGCAGTAAAATATTGGACAACTAAATTCGATTGCTGCTTATATTGTGTATTGTCTAAAGTGTCAAGGTTCCGATAGCCATTTTCCTTCTCATTTGAGGTTGCCATAAAGTAGAAGAAGACATTTGTCCAGTAAAATTATATTTGTATATTATTGGTATCTATTTGTGGATGCTTTGCCTCAAGTAACTTCTTTGCCTCATGTAGCTTCTCTTATCCAGTTACACATATGAACTAAGCTACAAATAGCATCCATAAAACCATTATTTTAGGAACTTTGAAAATAAATGGCACTTCAAATATGTGCTCATGTGTTGAACACCTAAATAACAAAACTAAATATGATTGATTTATTGCACTTATACTGTATGCTCCTTTTTCTATGAAAGCTCAAAATGGCTTCCATGTGATGCTCCTTTAATTTTATTCACCTAATAAATACCCTTTCAGGTATTTTGGGTTGATAGAGATTGAAGAATCACAAATTAATATTCACATTTCTGTTTCTTCTACATTCAGTAAGTTCCTATTTTTAACTTACATCAATGCTTGTTCGTGGCTGCCTCTTATGTAATCAGCCAATGCAGGCTTGTCTTCTTCAACAATGACTTGAAGTAAATCATTGCCTCCATTTTTAAAGGGCAATTATAATCTATCAATATCACTATTCATAGTGAATATTCAATAGCTGTCTTGTTTTTCAGTCCAAACAATTGAGTTCATCTTGCGTCCAATTAATAATTTTATCAATGTATTATATCACAGGTATGGCCAAGTTATTAGTACTATTATAGTTCATCACATAGTCAGTCAGATAGACTGGCCAAGGCATTTTTAGGGACCTATCAAGTCATTGCCAAGGACCTGAGGTAGATGGTATTCAAGGTATTGTTGTAAGATGTAAGATGTTCCAAGTAAATCTGCCTTTTGCAATTGACTGATGGTGATTTTGTCAATGCCAGTGGTGTTCAGATGGTGCTCTAGTGGCTTTGGGATTGTACACAGGGCATCTTTTAGTATCTTTCTTTTCTTTTAACACAGTTGTTCCACTTCTATTTGCAGGTCTTTGTACTTTGTTATTTTCTTCAGTTCTTTTTCTTTCATTCTGATATGTCCAGGTATTGCCAGGTCCAGACTAATTTTTTTCTTTGTTAAGTCTGGAATGTTATTGTTATTTTCTGTTCAGATAATACCATCTTCCTAATTTCAAATATTTTATAAAGGTGAGGCCTGGCAGAAAATTACAGCATTACATGGCTGGAAAGCTATGACTATTTCTACACATCTGAAGAAAAGGCTCCAATAAAATTGCTCTTCAGTTAGAGATGGACTTTTAAGAATTCCTATTGTGTAATTATGGTTGGAACATCGTTGATTACTTCTCCTTTGTAACATCAATTACAAGTGTTAAATGCACTACTACAAGTACATCATAACTAAATAAATATTGACTATTAAATGCTGTGACATAATTCAGGTCCATGTTACCAGCTTTCTATAGAGAGACAAGGAGCAATCCCAGCCCTCTTTCCCCCTCCTCCAATGTGAGCTATATATGTGATGAGTCAGTTTATTTCCCTCAGATAAAGAAAGTCAAACTTGTTCAAGTCTAGTCATCATTCTTACAAGCTCCCATATTGCTTTATAGGTTTTACCTGAGGCAACCGACAGCATGTATTTTTTTTTCATGCTTTTAGTTCCACAATGGGTTCAGGCTACTACCTTCATGAATAATTATATCACTCCATGAAACTATTTTAGGATTTTGTTAATACTGACACAAGCTAGGATTATGTAGAATATTACATATTCAAAACTGAGTTCTGGAGCTCAGGCAGATCTCAAAATCAAAAGGGGGGGATCAGATTATAAAAATGTGCCTACCGTTTTCAAATTAGAAAAAAATAAATGCCAAAAGGACTCCTCTTACTGTATTCTTTTCATTTCAAGTGAAAAATACCCTGGTTTTTTTCCATGCAGGGAAGTTTATCCAACATACTGATAATTTTGGTTGCCCTTTTTTCATGCACTTCATACTGCAGAATATGCTTCTTAAGGTGTGGTGCCCAGAACAGTCTGTTCTAAGTTTCAGATCATCAATTTAGATAAGGGTATTTTTAGATTTCAATTCTATTTTCAATTCTCTTACTGATGATTTTAAACAGTGAGCTTCCTTTTTTGGAAGAACAGCAGCTAAATGACAACTCATATCATTTTTGTCTCAAAGGAAACAGATGCTACTTTAGGAATCATACAAAAAAATAAATGCCTGCCTACTACTTTTCTGTAGCATCTTTTAATAAAAAGAAACCATGAAAGATACACATTCAGATACCACCTGCTCTTGAATAAAAGTGGAAATAGATATGATTCCTTAACCTCTGGAGCCAAAACATTTAGCTGTCCAATTATTTAAAAAAAAGGATAAGCTCAGTAAATTTATGTAAATTCTAAATCCACTGTTAGTTGCATAAAGATTAGGTCAACAAGATTAGTCAGTTGAAGCATTGCATATGTTGGTTTAATCATATTTGGATAATTTATACAATGCATTGTCTATGTATTCAGTTTCCATAGATTTTGAGCACATTAATCAGGATGGAGAAACTGAGGATTGTCACATGTTGCTGAACTATTGACTATGATGCTGAAAGGTGTAGTTCAGAAACAGCTGGAGAGGTCACTGTATCTCTGCTCTGATTAGATCTCAATTGACTTTCACCATCTGTCAACCATAACAACTCTTAATTTATCAGACACTCTTAATATTGCCTAGACAGAGTTATTAAAGGAAATTTGCATCAAGATGACATTCACTGAATAAAATACCATTAAGATGAAATTACTATTTCCTGCAAATGGAAGAGCTATAGGGAAGACAAATTGTAATATAAACATAATTTACTATTCGTTCCTTGACTTATCATTCTGATTGCTTAGGTATTTTTCCTGAGCCTCGTTACTCTCTGTACATATATTTATTGAGTGAAAATCAGTGGCAGATTGATGATTAACTTATTAATATTATAGATTCAACTCCACATTCATTCCTCAGTGGTAAATTTCCCATTCTGTCATATATCCAAGAAAGAAAAAGGGAGTAATGAAAGAAAAAGCTAAAAGTGCAAAGAAGAAAAAGAAGATAAAGCTAGCATCACTCATTTTCCAATGGAATTCCTCCATTCACTTGAACTCTCTTTATTGCCACTGCATAAACTGAAATTGAAGATAGGCTTTCCAATCATTTTAATGAGGAACATGGATCTTCCAAGGTGTTGCAATGGAACATAGATGATCATGGAAGATCTCTGCAAGAATCTCATTGAAGAAAGATAAATATTGGTGCATTCAACGTTGTCATGATTCTAAAAATTACGCTCAATTTACTATGGGTTGAGGATGTTCCTCCTCAGTGGAACCAGTTCCCAATACAGTTCTGCTTTGCTCTCATTCAGTATAAAGCACAAGGACAAATTATGGACAATGTGCTGATTTATCTTGAAAAATCAACATTCCAGCATGGTCAGCTGTATGCTGTTTTAAGACTCGGAAAAATAGTGAAAATGTTAAGATGGCAGATGGCAGATCAACCAGAAATGTTATTGTTATGTACTGGGCTTTATTAAGAGCATGTGCAGGGAGTTGCACCAGAACAATCAGTAGACCACGTGGCCTGCCCGGGGTCTGACTTGCTGTTTGCAAGCAAGGACAAGCATGCAATTTGCGCGGGAGAATCCGTTGCAACGATTGGCTGGCAACGCCCCTGGAGATTGTATAAAAAGGGGTGGGGCCATTTTGTGTGAGCTTTGTTCTGTTCTGTCTTAAAGCTAATAAGGAAGCACTTGTTTAAAGCTTGGTCTATTCAATGCCTACCAACGCAAGAAACAGAACATTGGCGACGAAGGTGGGATCATGCTGCCGCAAAAGTCAAGTGCTGACTCACCACGGAAAGCCTTGAAGTAGCTGAGAAGTTCGGCGTTCCAGCCTCCTTTGCTCTGCCTGCCAGTCCGCAATCGCTGGGGGAGAGTGCCACTAGCAGTCGTATGGAACCACTTCGAAAGCCTGCACAGCACGAGGCGTTGAATAGGCTGCCAACATTACACTATGGCAAAGATTGGGCGTCTCTCTGAGTTTGACATCAACGTTGGAGCTCCTGAACGTTGGAGCTCCTACGTTGCCAGGGTAGAAAATTACCTCAGGGTCAACCAGGTTCAGGATGATGGACTGAATGCCGCAATGCTGTTGTGCGTTTGCAGACAAGAAACTTTCGATATCACGGAGAACCTGGTTGCTCCAGCACCCTTGGAGTCCATCACGTATACAGAACTGAAAAGAATGCTCAAACAACATTTTGAGCCCAAGCTGTCAGTCATAGCTTGGCAACACGCTTTTGAGCAGCGGGACCAGCATCCTGGGGAGTCCGCTGCTGACTTCATCGCCACATTAAGACAAGCTGCAAGGCCATGTGAGTTTAAGGATTGGAAGACCGGCTATGAGACCAGCTCGTCTGTGGGCTGAGAAACCGTGATCTTCAGCAGAAGATATTCACCAGAGAAACCGTCTCCTTCCAAGATGTGTTGAGGGAGGTAATGGCTGAAGAGGCAGTGGGTGGAGCTGTTAAGGCCTTGTGACTATCAAAGAACCCTCCAAGCCCTGGAACCGTCCACCAAGAGGACGTCGAGAGAGTCGAAGACTCCGAGTCAGAAGGCGAGGTCGATCGGTTACAGCAACCGCAAGAAAAAAGGCCCCACAGGCTGCATGAGAAGGCAGTTTTCTTTCCTCGATGCATTGGGTGTGGAGGCCGCCACAAGCGGGCCGACTGTCGTTTCCACACCGCAACTTGCCAGTCATGTGGCCGACAAGGACACATTGCTGCCATTTGTTTAGGTCGCACTAAAGACCGTTCTGTGGAAGAGTTGCCTCGGAAAGGTACCGGGGTCCCTAGTCAGAACCCGGTGGGGTTTTGCACGATGAGAAGAAGCATGTTAAGAACAGGTGCCCACCAGCCCTTGAAGAAAAAGCTTCATCTTGAAGTTAAATTGCAGGGGGTTCCATTGGACATGGAGCTGGACACAGGCTTCGCTCTGTCCATAATCTCTCAGAAAACACTGGGACAGATTTGCTATAAAACCGGCCATCGAGTTAAGCTCAGGTCGTCGAATATCCTCCTGACTGATTTCCAGAATTCTCGAGTCAGCGTCAAGGGGGAGGCCACACTTAATGTGAAGTTCAGGAATTTTGAGGGTCCGTTAGATGTCGTAGTTGTCGAGGGCAACCGCACGAGTCTGATTGGACTCAATTGGTTTGATGCACTAGGCATTCAGGTGACTCGGTTAAACAGTCTGCAAACGGCAAGCCTTGCAGAGGTTTGTAAGGAGTTTGCTGATGTTTTCAGCCCAGAGTTAGGGGCATACAAGGGGCCTCCTATTGCCTTAAGACTAGATCCCTCAATAGCACCGATCAGGATTAAGCCTCGTCGGGTGCCATTTGCCCTCAAACATAGGATAAATGCGGAGCTGGACAAATTGCTTCAGCAGGGCATTTTGGAACCGGTGGACAGTAGTCCATGGGAAACCCCCATTGTCACGCCACTTAAGGCCAACGGAGAAGTCAGAATCTGTGCTGACTACAAATGTACATTAAATAAGGCTCTCCAACAACATTCCTATCCGGTGCCTGTAGTCAGCCATATTCTGGCGTCTCTACAGGGTGGGCATGTTTTCGCCAAATTAGATTTGGCCCAGGCCTACCAGCAGCTGCTGGTGGATGACGCCATGGCGGAGGCCCAAACTCACCGGGGAGTCTTCAAGGTTCGAAGGTTACAGTTTGGAGTGAATGTAGTGAATGTAGCCCCTGGCATTTTCCAGAGCGTGATGGAACGCACGCTCCGTAATATTCCAGGGGTCTTCCCATACTTCGATGATGTCCTCATCACAGGGGAGTCAGTCGAAAACTTGGCAGACAGGCTTCAGGCCATTTTGCGGCATTTCAGCGAAGCGGGGCTGAAACTCAAACAAGAGAAGTGCAAGATTGGAGTCACTTCCATGGAATTCTTGGGGTTTAGAATTGATGCCGGCTGAATCCATCCAGCTGAATCGAAGCTGAAGGCAATTCAGCAGGCACCCAGTCCCAAAACAAAGAGAGAGCTTCAAGCCTTCCTGGGACTTCTCAATTTCTACCATGCCTTCCTTCCCCACAAGGCCACAGGGGCAGAGCCGTTACACCGGCTCTTGGACAAACAGGCCCCTTGGAAGTGGACAAGAGTCCACAATGAGAGTTTTGCAGAGGTCAAGTCTTTGCTATCTTCCAATGCAGTGTTGGCTCATTTTAACGAGCAATTGCCAATTAGCATAGCATGTGATGCATCCCCGTATGGGATTGGGGCTGTCTTAAGTCACCTCAGAGCTGATGGGACACAAGTCCCTATAGCATACTATTCAAGGACTCTGTCTGCTGCTGAGCGGAACTACACTCAAATAGATAGGGAAGCACTGGCAATCGTGGCTGGCATCAAGAAGTTCCAGACTTCTTGTATGGCCGCCGTTTTACGGTCTTCACTGACCACAAGCCGCTTCTGGGGTTGTTCACAATGAACAAGCAGACACCCCAAATCATCTCTCCTAGAATGTTGAGATGGTCAATATTCCTTTCTGCTTACGACTATTGCCTGATTCACAAACCGGGCAAAGAGATGGGCCACGCAGACGGCCTTAGTAGATTGCCGCTAAAACAAATAGAGCCAGATCCTGCACTGGCCAACCACATCCTGTCCATCCAGGATTTGCCGGAGTCTCCCCTAAATGCAGGGGATGTAGCTGCAGAGACAGCTACCAACAACACGCTAACACGCGTGTTGAACTGTGTGCTCACAGGATGGCCTGACACGTGTCCTGGCCCCAACTTCCAGAGTTTCTGGAAAAGAAAGCATGAGCTATCCACCTTTAAGGGTTGTGGGGAAGCAGGGTAATAATTCCAGCCTCACTGAGGACTAGAGTCCTCGATTCATTGCATGAGGGACATCCGGGCATTGTCCGCATGAAAGCGCTCGCGCGCAGCCATCTCTGGTGGCCTGGGCTCGATAAAGACATCAAGGCCCAGGTCCACAGGTGCACCATTTGCCAGCAGTCACGGCCAGAAATGCCACAGGCTCCCGTCCATAGATGGGAAACCACCCATGCTCCTTGGTCGAGGATCCATATCGACTACGCCGGCCCCTTTCAGGGGCAGCTCTTCCTCATTGTGGTGGACAGTCACTCTAAGTGGCTGGAAGTCATTCCAGTGTCCAGTGCGACAGCCGCCATCACCATTAGGGTGCTTCGAGGCATTTTTGCCACTCATGGCCTGCCAGACGTAATTGTCTCCGACAACGAAGCTCAATTTACTTCGTCAGAGTTCCAGTCCTTTCTAAGGGTGAATCTAATTCGGCATGCTACTTCGACACTGTTCCACCCGGCTTCAAACGAGCAAGCGGAACGGATGGTGTGCACAACTAAAGACTCCTTAAAAAGGATAACTCATGGAAATTGGCATCACAGGTTGGCCGATTTTCTCCTCTGCCACCGCACAACTCCGTGCACATCTACAGGCAAGAGCCCCGCCGAGCTCCAATGGGGTTGCCGCCTTATCACCAAGCTAGATAGATTACACCCAGACCGGGTTGCATCACAGGTGTCCCAGCCGTGGGCACCGAGGCATTTGAAGGCAGGTGATCCAGTTTGGGCTCGCAATTATGGTCCGGGCCAACTCTGGGTGGTAGCTGTGGTTGCCAAGGTTACCGGGCCACTTTCTTACGAAGTGGCATTGGACGATGGTCATGTGCTAGAACGGCACATCGACCAGCTTCGATGGAGGTTGCCTAGCCACTCTTCCGCTCCTTGCTCTGCTCTTGGGGGGGAGGAAGCCCTCGATCCTCTCGATCCTGATCGTGAAGATCAACCGCGCAGTGACCGCAGATCACTGCAATTATCAAAAGAGGGGTTTGCCCATGAGGCGGCTCCTGACTCGGGCACCACGCCCATGGGACATTGCTCTCAATTGGCTTTTCAAGCCAGTCCTACTCCGGGCTTCACTCCTATGGGACAGCGCTCCCAACTGGCTGGTTACGCCAACCAGGGGAATTCCACCCCACAGCGGAACTCTGACTTGGGTCAACCATTCCAACTAGCTGTTTACGCCGATCAGGGGAATTCCACCCCACCGCGGAACGCAGGGTTGAGCCGACGGGAACAGGCCAGCCTGCATGATCCGGTCTCACCCGCATCAAGCGGGTCACAAAGTCCCGGTCTGCCGAGCCTCGCAGGCGAGCTTGCAGATCGGGCACTTGCAGCAGCTCTGAGGCGATCGGAGCGGGCCAGAGACCCGCCGAAGTTCTTACAGGACTAGAAATCAGAACACTCAAAAATACAGTGTGCTATAATGCTGTATTGTATTAAAATGTTTATGCATTTTCTGGGAATTGAAAATGCCTCATGCTATAATGTCAGTGTCTGTGAATGTAGACTATAATGTTGTGTTATTGTGTATTGTTGTATAGTGTAAGAAAATGCTTGCAGCATTATATAAGGGCTAGTATGTACTCCTGAACCAAGAGGGGAGGGGTGTTATGTACTGGGCTTTATTAAGAGCAGGTGCAGGGAGTTGCACCAGAACAATCAGCAGACCAGGTGGCCTGCCCGGGGTCTGACTTGCTGTTTGCAAGCAAGGACAAGCATGCAATTTGCGCAGGACAATCCGTTGCAACGATTGGCTGGCAACGCCCCTGGAGATTGTATAAAAAGGGGTGGAGCCATTTTGTGTGAGCTCTGTTCTGTTCTGTCTTAAAGCTAATAAAGAAGCACTTGTTTAAAGCTTGGTCTATTCAATGCCTACCAACGCAAGAAACAGAACAGTTATCATCAAAAGTATCCTTTGTTAAACAAAAACATGTATATTTCTTTTGCTACACACCTTTATTCCTTAATAAATGGATGTTTTATTTTTTTAATTTTCAAACCAAACTATGGTCATTTTGTCTCTGGGTTTAGGTAAAAAAATATTTCTTAAATGATGACCCAACTGGTCATGGGTTGCATAGTACAATTTAATACCCCAAATTTAGAGAATTCTACACATTTAACTTAGAAGTAGTAGATTTCCTTCTGGCACTTATTTCTTCGGTTTTGGTCCTTTGAAATCTATTCATGAACAGGACTACTAAATCTGGGCTGGATGATAAGAAACAGAATTTTGTTTTTCTTTCTACCACCTAATGACCATCTATATTTCACCTAGGTGTTTTGGTCAAAAGTTCTACTGACCTCTAAATAGAAAGTCATCAGCAGACAACTTTCAAACAAACCAGATTCTGAATCCTCCTTTCTTCTCTGTTTTCCTAATCAAAATCTCTTGCTCAGCCTGGCCTACTTTCTTGGGCCTTACATTATTGAAATAGGTATCATTTAAAAATTACTCATTATAATCTTATAGTTTTGCCAGATACTACTAACAGTTTACTATAAAAAAATTGTCACCAACATCAGCAATGCTAAAATAGTCAGAGCTGGGATGTTTTCTTGACCAAAACATCCCACTGGATTTAGTGGCATTTCTTCTATTTAAGCATCCATCAGGTGGGAGGTAAAATGGTTATTTCTGAGTTCTGGAATACTGAAAGCAGAATCGTGACACTGCCTTTCAAGTGCCATATTGCTCCTAAATTTGCTAGTCTCTCCTGTTTCTTGCCTTTCTGTGCCTTCTGAACAACACAGATCATGTTAGTTCTCAGTTAAATCATTTCAGTACTGCCCTGGAGATCATATGAATAGGCATTTGAATGACAGGATAATTTCAAGTTATTATTTGTAGCCCTATTAAATATCCAGAAAAGGGGAGAACAGGTTGATTATTAGTCTCTCTCCACTGCAAATGGGTGAAATTAATTTGAGGGATGGCTGCGGAACAGAAAACAAACTGATAGTTCTGGAAGTTACTAGCAACCTAGAAAGAAATTAGTACAACAAGATGAATAAGGCTGCTGCAGTTTACTGACATATGTCAAGACATTCTGTTTAAGAACATGCATCAAGGGGAATGTTTGCTTTATATTTATACTATATAGTAAGCAACCATTCTTGTTCTAAACTAGCTATCCATAAAGTTATACTCCCTCAAACTATGCTTTGATCTGTAAAAAGTATAACAAGATTCTTCTTTATTCTTAAACAATCATCCAAAACTTGTCAGCCTCTTCTAAGAAAAGGTGGTTTGATCTTTTTTTAAAAAAATATGTGTCCTTGGAGACTGTTGAACTTTATAGAACAAATTGTATAGCTGTACCTAGTTACAGAGTTGTACATTACCTTGTGTAGATTTGTGCTTATATTACATAATGCATTTCATTCAGGGTCCATGTTGGAACAAGATGGTTTTCCATTATAAAATGGAAAATTAAAGAGGCTGAAACCTGTTGGAAAATGACTGTAATTTCCAGTTTAGCTTGCTCCAGCATATTCACAATCAATCTCCATCTGTTAATAAATGTTTATTTATTAAGCATCAACAAACTTTGAAAATATTAACTGGAAGAAGAGGATAAAGCAGGTAAAAGCAGGAAGAGAGAAACAATAGGCAAGAATCATTATCTGTATTTCTAAAGGTGATTTTTTGGGAGGGGGGATTCTTTTGAGTCTTTCTTTACTCCTTTGTGACTATCTGGAGTAGTCCCTGCAGTTTTCTTGACAAGATTTCAGAAGTGATTCGCCATCATCTGCTTCCTAGGGCTCAGAGAGAAAGTGACAGGCCCAAGATCAACCAACCAGCTTTGTGCCTAAGATGGGACTAGAACTTCCGTCCTTTGAGTTTGTAGTCTGATGCCTTAACCACTACATCAAACTGGTTTCAGTGCTATTTGTGTCAAAAGGAATAGAATTTCCAAAGCTACTAGCAAGAACTTGCAGGATGGGGATGACAGATCCAATAATTCCATACTCAACTTTGTTAATTTGCACTAAGGGAGACTATTTTTAATTTTTTAATTTCTCATTTAACGCTACCAAGCCTACATCTGGTCTTCACAGACATGAATCCTGAAGCGCTCCAATGAAATTATAGTGATATAACAGCTGAAATGAGAAGAAAGGGGAACTCAATTATTAGAAATTATTGTATGGGCATGTTAATCTAAACCCAATTCCTCTCCAATTTCTATTTCTATCATTGCTATAAAAATACTAAGTTACAGCTGCATGGCTTTGATGCATTGAATTATTGCCATTGCTTCTTATAGTACGATAGGACCAGTTAGTAAGTTTACTTAATAACTGACATTTGTGAGGATTGTGCCAGATGTAACTATCATTGTTCAATTTCTTTTTTTAGGCTTGAATAAAAAAATGTCTTTGCTAATCTTGGTATAGGTTTATTTAGTTATACTATCCATTGAATGTATAATCATAGACCAAAAGAACAATATGATATTAGATAAAACAAATAGTAGCTGAAGAAGCAAATATAAAAAAGAGGGAGAGAGTAAAACGATAATAGTATAGGTATTAGTTATAGTAAAAAGTTACAAACAGTAGGGTTCAATAATCCAATGTGTAAATTGAGGGGTTAATTCCTTGGGCCCAACATTTGGGATTGCTGTGGTCCAGAATTTCACAATGTTTATATTTCCCTAGTTTCCCTAGCCTAGTTAATAGGAAAAGCATACATTCTGATAGAATCCAATCCAAGCATTTTCAAATAATTGGGGATAACATTAGGTGCCATATGTGTCTGGGGATGTTGATTTGACTCAGCCTTGGTTTCTGGATATACATAGAAGCATTCTTGATAAAGGATGTTATCCCTTTCTGTTTGAGGGTAGGACTTCAGACCTGGTCAGATTTGTGGTGCTCTGAAAATATTGGGGTGGGAAACTATCGTTTTCATAAATATAAACACAAACATGTAATAAAAGCTTGACAGATTTCATAAAAGATTTCATAAAAGATTCCAGATCATAAAATGGAGTACAATAATTTGTAACAGATAAAATAATCATAATTTGTTTTGCAGAGTATGGGAAACAGATCCTTACTTGCTCTGGACTGATTTTGATTGTGAAGGTCTCATTATCCGAATAAATATTTCACCCATTGGGCACTGGAGAAATCTTGTAGAGGTTACTGTTCGTACCATTTCTTTATCTAGGCAATATGTTTCAAAATATTATTTCTCCCCCCCCCCCCATCCCACCCTAAACCAGCAGCCATTCACCATTTCCCTTTTGCTAGCTTTTCTTTTCAAACATTACAGACAAATGTTCTAACGTTCAAGGTTTGGTTTAACTTCGAGACTCTAACATCTTTTCCTTGTTGTGTTTAACTTTATTCCTATTCAAAACAAAGGAAATGTGTGGATGAAGTACTAGACTTAAACAAGGAAGAAGACATA
Source organism: Azemiops feae (assembly GCA_023970755.1). Taxonomy (NCBI): domain Eukaryota; kingdom Metazoa; phylum Chordata; class Lepidosauria; order Squamata; family Viperidae; genus Azemiops; species Azemiops feae. Next base: position 2,112,450 of record JALGBA010004054.1, on the reverse strand, counting down.
GTCTGATGGACTGGGTATTTTCCATATGTATGATCACTTCAATTGCAAGAATTTGAATAAAAGTTCATTTTACATAATGAGAGAGCGTATAATACTAAGGTAGGAATCATTGATTACATCCACTTCTGTAATGTTGAAAGGATGATAGAATAGAATAGAATAGAATAGAATAGAATAGAATAGAATAGAATAGAATAGAATAGAATAGAATAGAATAGAATAGGAAGGGACCTTGGAGGTCTTCTAGTCCAGCCCTCTGCTGAAGCAGGAAAACCTACACCATCTCAGACAGGTGAATGTCCAGTCTCCTTTTAAAAATCTCCAGTGATGGAGTGCCCACAATTTCTGGGGGGTAAGCTATTCCACTGGTTGATTGTCCTCACTGTCAGGAATTTTTTCCAAACTCTCTACATCTTTTTTATGATATTGGCTGCAGTATTCCAGGTGTGGTCTTACTAAAGTTTTATAAAGCGGTAATAATACTTTGCGTGATCTTGATTCTATGCCTCTGTTTATACAACCCAGGATTGTATTAGCTTTTTTGGTTGCTGCTGCACACTGCTGGCTCATAGTCAAGTGATCATCCACTAGGACTCCAAGGTCCCTCTCACAGTTACTGTTTTTATGCCAGGTCTCACCCAATCTGTATTTGTACCTTTGTTTTTTCCTGCCTAAATGTAAGACTTTGCTTTTCTCCACATTGAAACTCATTTTGTTGGATAGGGTCCATTGTTCAAGTTTGTCAAGATCAGGACCTTTTTGGATCCTGAGTTTGTCTTCTGCAGTGTTGGCTACTCCTGTCAGTTTGGTGTCATCTGCAAATTTGATGAGTTCCCCTTCAATTCCCTCATCTAAGTCATTTATGAAGACATTAAAGAGTACTGGGCCTAAAACGGAACCTTGTGGTACCCCACTGCTTACTTCTTTCCATGTGGATGTAGTGCCATTGAGGACTACTCGTTGAGTACGGTTTGATAGCCAGCTACACATCCATCTGGTGGTGATGTTGTCTGTCCCACCTTTTCCTAACTTACCAAGGAGTAGGTTGTGGTCTACCTTGTCAAATGCCTTACTGAAATTTAAGTATACTATGTCCACTGCGTTTCGCTGGTCTACTAGTTTCGTCACTTTATCGAAGAATGGGATGAGATTGGTTTGGCCTGATCTGTTTTTAACAAACCCGTGTTGGCTACTAGTTATGACTTTGTTTGTTTATAGTTGTTCGCAGATTTGTTTTTTTTTATTATTGTTTCTAGGATCTTTCCAGGTATTGATGTTAAACTGATTGGTCTGTAGTTTCCTGGGTTTGTTTTTTTTCTCCTTTTCTGAAGATGGGGTCTACATCAGCCCTCTTCCAATCCTCAGATATTTCCCTGGTGCTCCAGGATTTATGAAAGATGTGGTACAGCAGTTCTGAGATAACATCTGCCAGCTCCTTCAGAACTCTGGGATGTAGTCTGTCGGGTCCCGGTGATTTGTATTCGTCAAGGTGTTCCCTTACCATTTTCTTGCTTGATTTAATTTTTGTTTCTGGTATGTCTTTTGCAGTGGTTTTTTTGGTGTGTTGGGCTATAGTTTCTTTTTGTGTGAAGATTGACACAAAGTATCAGTTAAGCAGCTCTGCTTTCTCCTTGTTGTCTGTAACTTCCTTGCCATCTTCTCTCTTTAGTGGGCCTACAGTTTCCTTGATTTTTTTCTTGTTGTTAATTTGTTGGAAGAATTTTTTTTTTATTGATGATGGTAAAATAATAGATCTAGTTAGAAACTATAGTGACTAGAACTTTCTGAATTCTTCATTGAATGTAGTACAGACAGTGGTACCCTGTCCTCTGTCCCCCCCCTTCCCAGTGCATTACACACACAAAAATGTCCCAATAAATTCCCCAACAAGACCTTCTTCAAGCAGGTGCTTGAAGGCCAAATTGAACTTTTGGTCAATGTGTACCACCTGTAGTTTTATTGAAAAGGTTTGCTATTGCTTCTTTAATAGGGCTAAAAGAGGGGTGGCCCAGGGTTATTCAGCTGGTTTTGTGCCTAAGGCATGCCCAGTTCTCAGAAGACATTTAGACGATAAGAGTTAGTTATTTTGGATGTATTCCAGAATGAACTTAGATGAAATTTATCATAGGGCTCTGAAAGGATTTCTGGTTTAAAATTATGATTTCTGATATTTTGAACCCAAAATAAAATCTATGTCAGTTAAAACCCTGAACCATCAGAGTGTTTGTATCTTTTTTGCTGCCATCTAGTGTCTTTCAAATTGATGGAGTCCAGATTTGGAGGAACCTTTCCCCTGAATTGTTCATATTCTCTGAGCTTTACAACAGTTGTTCTGCTATGGCATTTATGCATCAGAACTCTATTTGGGAGTTATTTCCAGTACAATACATTTAAAAAAATAAAAAGGGGGGGGAGATAACTGGGTGTGCCAGTGTTGATCCTGAATCCTCTTACGTGATTAGTATAAATCCACCTTTAAGAGAAAGCTTATTGCATATACTACATAAATCCTGGATTTACTATTACATTTGTTGTAAAGGGACCTTGGAGCTTCGGAAATCTGGCATTAGCACAATGTATTTTCTATTACAATGACAAGCTCGTGGTGGAACACAAATCCCACTTGAGAGTCTAAACTGTTTGAAGGCTTTAATGTCAGCCACTCATTTCAAGAAGGTTGGATTAAGCAATGAGGAAAGGTGCTTCTCTGGCAGCATTACAGCAAGTACATCAGTGCTCAACTGCCTGTCAAGAATTTCACCTGTGCTTGAAAGGTCAAATTACCAACTCAGATGATATTCATAAGCAGGGATCATTATAAGGAAGAGTGGACAAGAATTATTTGACATTCAGATGCTTTTTGACCAGAAAATAAATAAACAGATACTGTCTAAGTAAAGTAAAGAGAGACCAGAGTGAGATTGCAATTAATAGAATGGCAGGTTAGGTCTAGGGAAAGCCAAGTTCAAATGAGACTTTGGCCTAGTCCAGGCATGTCAAACTGCCGGCCCATGGGCTGGATGCATCACAACGAAACCGCACCCACCCCACATGACGTCGTGAGTTTGACATGCCTGGCCTAGTCAGTATCTCTTACATTAACCCATTTTATAGAATTATTGTTGCGATACTGGAGTGAAGGAGGGGTAAATATGTAATAAATAAGCAAAAGATTCCATCACTGAAATTAATAAGGTTTTAACATACTTAGTTTGTGGGATGATAGCCAATATCTTCATTCTGATATTGGATAAGAACAGAAGACGTGTGAGAAATTACATAAGTCTGTACAAATCATTAACTGTAAACTGCTAGGAGAGCAGTGTCAGCAAAAACTGATTCTGAAGGAAAAGTGGAATATAAATCTAATGAAGAAATAAAATCCAATAGATAAAAAACATATGTATAGAATATATACTTCACTCCTCAAGTAACTTGTATCTCTCTCTCTCTCACACACACACACACACACATTCACATACAAGTTTATGGAAGAGAATTACACTGAATGGTTTTGAATAATTCTATATTTGAAATGCATTTTCAGGCTTTTTTTAAAGCATTCTCCCAAGAGAGTTGTTTTGTCTCAACCACAGCAGGCTAGCTAGCTCCAAAAATCAGTCCTGCTCCTTTTCAGGAACAGCAGATTTGACAACTTTTATTGCTAAGCATTTAACACCAATAAAAATATTGGCTATAAGATCACAACATAATTTAGTATATTTTCCCAAAGGAAAATATAGTGTCAAATTCCACCCTTCCCAGAAGTAACCAGAATTTGCAAAATGTAAGTTGAAACTTACATTAGCATTTTCTTTCATTCCTTTGTTCTTAACTTTATAGATATTGATGGAATGGTGATAGGAGTCAGTGCAAATGGGAGCACTGGTCAGATCAAACACTTTTCCTTTCATTAATGGTTTCACTTCGAATGCTGAGACTAAATACGAGTATCTGAACTCCCTTTCAAAACTTTACTCAATGAAAACTTGAAATAATGATACTTTATAAATAATGTAAGTAATGCATTTAATTTAATTTAACACTAGAGGAAGAGAGGGAATGCCAGCCTCCTTGTATTGAGCAGGAGGCAGCTATTGGGCCACAAGGTAGTGCATTAAGGAAACTTTATTTTCACTCAAGCTTTATTTCCTGCATATTAATACCGAGACAGGGAATAACTTCATGAAGGAGTATTAGCTTTACTTTCACTATGAAATTCCAAAACAGTAATAACTTACTTCCATAAAGTTCTTCCTATCCATCTAAAAGTTTATCACCTCCCCACTCATCTACAAATTTCCATTTACTTCAACTCTTGTTTGCATTAGCTGAAAAACATTATACAAATGAAATAATGGTACAGTAAATAAGCAAGTAAAGATATTGATATGGTTTATTTCTCACTTTCCAATTCATGTGAACATGCTTCTACAGATGATCCTCAAGTTACAAACATAATGGAACCTGCACATTAGAGTTGTGAGTCATAACAGTCATAATATTACAACATATTTTGCAGTAGTCATTAAGGTAAAGTTGCCATCATAAATGTGAACATCATGGTCATTAAGTGAACATGGAGGTCTTAACTGTAAACCCATTGTTCACTATGAGTGCAGTCTTGTCAGAAAACCAAAAGTAAGTGCTGGTTTTCAGCAAAACATTGTAAAACATGGTCCTGTGACCACAGCACAGTGAAAACAGCTGTAAATATGGCAGAGTTGCTGAGCTCCTAAAATGTGGACCATCAGAACTTCAGCTCCAGGCTATAAGTCCTTTTTTCCAGGTAAGCCATAATTTTGATTGATCACTAAGCAACCAATCCTACCTGTAGTCTGCAGCTTCCTGAGGAGAAAGAAGTTTTCATTGTTGATTTACATCCAAATTTAAATTCAACTATAGCAGTTCTTCTGAGCCCATTTTTTTTAAAACCAGCCTTCTTCAAAAGGGTGTCCTCCAAACATATGTGTGTAAAGATGTCCTTAACTATTATCTTAGAAAGAAACTGAAGACCATCCCACCTTGATTTTCTTTGGGATCAGAGGGTGGAAAGGGGAATCACTGATAGGCTATATCAATAAAGTAGAGTTCTAGTATTTCTTATGGTTTCTATTTCCTGACCTCACAGAACTTAAAATTAAGAATATATCCATAATTTTTGGCTGGGAGTTAGCCAAGGTAGCTCACTGGATTATTTTGGTTACCTTTTCAACCTATCTCACAGGGTTGTTGCTGTGGGGGGGGGGGGAATGAAAGAAGGGCTTACGATGTATTTCCCCTAATTTGGCAGTTTCTCCATGCAAAATGTCTGAGGAATTGCACATCAAAATAAAATAGTCTTCATAAATCTAATACATAATCTCTACTCTAGAGATTTCTAATTTAGACTTTAGTACTCTTTTATCTAAACATAATGTATACCAAGAGTATCCTAGCAATGCCTTTTCCCAGAAGAATCATAAAAATCATGACATTCAAGATGAAGTTGAGGAAGATATTGATGTCCTAACTATCCTTCCAGGACTGGGGCAGGTTGATGGATCATCCTTCTACTTATTTGCAAGCCTAGGCTAGTTTAAGGGAAGAATAGGTTAACAGAGCAAGTCAATTGGATTATGTTTATGGCAATTAGTGAAACTTAGTTTATCCACAAGGGAGGGAGGGAAGGAAGGAAATCTTCAAAACTTTGCTTAAAAAAGAACCCTACTCTTAATATTATTGCTATGACTCACATTTCTTTTACCTTTTTCTTTATTTTCCTCTGTATTTTACTATGTCTATAATCAAGAGCTATATTTTAAAACACCCTCCTGCCTTGAATAAGAGAATCTCAGCAACTACTATAATGCCTTTTCAGTTGACACTTAAAACTGTCATTGTCTAGCTCACTGAATTACTGAAAATTATTTGCTGTCAGCAGTGATTTCTGTTATGGGGAATTATTTTACCTTTTGCACACCTTCTTAGAACTTAAAAAGATATTCCACTCTCCAAGACCCATTCCTCTCTCTGTGGTGCTCTAATTTTCTGATAATGGTTATTACTTTTCCTTCCAGATTTTTTACCCCATCATTAGGTTTCAAACCTATGTTTTCCAAAAGTCTGTGAACTACATAGCAGAATATAATAGCAATATTGCTACACGTAAGACAATTTGCAAGCATTTCAATGTAACTACCAATTTAAGGCAGGCTTAAAAAAATAAGCAGCATTGTCATTTTTGACATGGTATTAAATTCATTCATTCATTCATTCATTATAATTTGAAACACTTAAGGAAGATTTTAAGATTATTTATGTCTCGGGACAAAGCCGAAGAAGTTGTGAATGATTGAAACCACTGGAAATCAATTGCTGCCCAATGTGCTAGAAGAAGAAAGAAGAAAGAAGAAAGAAGAAAGAAGAAAGAAGGAGAAGAAGGAGAAGGAGAAGGAGAAGGAGAAGGAGGAGGAGGAGGAGGAGGAGAAGAAGAAGAAGGAGAAGGAGAAGGAGAAGGAGAAGGAGAAGGAGAAGAACAATCGTTATAATTTACAACAGATCTTTTGCAATTACTTGATTAGGAACAAGCAGAAAAATGCTTGTGATTCTTTTAAGGGAATAATACAAAAGTTTTATTGACTTTCAGTATTCATCATAAGCAAAGATTGCTATAATGGATGGGATCCAGATCTGGTCATTCTTGGAGTAGATCTAATTCAATGAACTTATTCTAAATATAATTAAAGTGAGGTCAAAGTCAGTTGGTATTCATGTTATGCTTAATCAAATAAAAGTGAGCATTAATGAATATACTAATGTGAGGGCCTCTCCTGAAAAGATCACAGTTTTGTGGAATGTATTTTGCCCCATTTATAAAACTGTTTCTTTAATTACTTCATTTCAGAATGGCTACCATTATTCCAAAATGCTCTTTTTCTAATGAACTGCAGAGTTCAACACACCAGAATTTTATTGTTGTTTCTTATGATATTTACCAAAATAGCAAGGCAAACAAAATATACAAATAAAGAAACAGGTCCTAGAGAAAAATAAAGAGAAAAATTTCTGCCATCTCTTTTAATAATAAAATCTAAGAAAAAGGGCAAAGACCTTTTTCTGTTTAATCCCAAAATGACATGTAAACAGTTAATACTATCTTCCATAGTACCATTTTGTTCTTGATTTCTAAGCCTGGGCTTTATCTCACTGGTTGTTTTTTGAAGATAGGAAAGTTCTGATCCTGATTACCTGTGTAAAAGAAAACCTGACACCAAGAAGAAAAGAGCAAAACATTCAGGACTTTATTTGGCTTTGTTGCATTGAGATAATATATAGGGACAGTGACATTTCCCAACTCCAATAAATGTTTACTTAGAAGTAGGTTTCATTGAATATATTGATACTTAGAAAAATATGAGTAGGAATAAATTTAATTATTCTCCTGGAATTAGCAATCTTAAAAAGATTAGCAATGTTAGAAGAGTATCTTCTATTTCAAGTGATAGTTGCAAGCCAGGCATGTCAAACTGTCGGCCCGTGGGCCGGATGCGTCATGCCAAAACCGTGCCCATCCCATTGCCGGTAATGGGGAAAAAGTCCTGATATGTCGCGCGACGTCATGTGACATCACGAGTTTAACATGCCTGTTGTAAGCTAAAAATAATATTAAAAAATGACCATGGCTACCATTGTTAGTATTTTCATACTTGAGGACATTATCATTCTACATAATGAAGGGACACATGTTTCCAACAGCATAGAAAGGATGAGTATGCTGGATCTCAATCAGGTAGAAGTTGCTTCTTTTCATTTCTATAATGTAATGGATATTTTAATTTTTTAAAGAGAGAAAAAGGTCTCAATTTTTTTCTTGTCTAATGCAGTTTAGAGGGACCTCACATTCTCCTCTGATGGAGTAAAATCAGTTCTAGAGTGAAGTACATTATCAGTTGCTGTCTTCACACTGGAACTATCAATTAAAGAAAGTGAGAAAGCAAAAGGACTTGTGGTTGAAAGTGCTTCTCCAGAGAGCAAAAGTCTCTCCAGCATTGAACTGTTAAATAAATGATGCACTTAAAAGTTAACCTTTCTTTTAAATTGAAATAATAGTTTATATGTGATGCTCTATGATTTATTTATGGCTTCCCAAAGCCTATAATATCATCTTACCTCACTAAAGTCACTAAGGCAGTGCACCTAATAGAACATTTGCATTTATTAGAGACAATGCAGGATCTTCTGAGGTCAAAACATGCTTCTGTGCTTATGCCAAGGGCTTAAAGAGAGAATAGGTCAGGCTGCCTGGAGAACGAGGTGTCATCCACAGAAAAATTTCATGCAAAATTGGAGGCTTGTCCTTGGGCAAAACTTGTGGAAAGGTTCATAACCTTAATGGCAAAATTCAATGAGTATTCAACATCCAAGTGTGTTTGAAAATGTTCCCTTCTTGTGTTGGGCTATTATAAGAATAAAAAAATAAATTACAATGACTTGTCTGAGCCAGAGAAGAAGGTTCTTTTTATTCAAAAGAGACAAGAACAGTTTTGAGCAGACCCAGATTTTTTTTGTAGGATATCTCAGCAAAGACTATTGAATAGTACATCTACAGTATTTCCAACATAGCATGAGATGTCTCAGTCATAGGAAACTTCTGAAAGAAACAATGCCCAAATTTTGCTAAGAAATATATGAGAAGTTAATGGTAGAGGGACTTCCAGGACAGGCATGGTAAACTAAAAATAGCTCTGTAGAAGCAAAATCAGTGATTGCAGCAAAGATAAAGGAACTGGTGAGCAAACCAATTCCTTGGAAACATTTTGGATAAGTAGAGGATGGGAGATCACCCTCTATGCTCCAGAAGTTGCTTCACTTTAGGAGACTGCATGTTTTCGATGGATTTGAGCAAGATTTCCTATCTTGCTCCTAACCATGGCGGAGACTTTTAAAGGAACCTAAGTTCACAAACATTGCTTTTGAACCACTTTCTGAAATTGCTCATTAATTACTTAAAGCTATTAGAGCCTTTGGGCCTACAAATTTGAAAATGCCAGGTGACTCTACCTTCACTTTTGAACGAAAGAAAATTTTAATCATAAGCTTAAGAATTTAAAGAACCTAAATAAAATAACAAAAAAAAACCCCAAAATAATATTTTGATCTTAGAAAGTTATTAACAGACGAAGGGTCCAGATAAAACTGGAAACTTTCACAATACATTTTTGGAATTAATTATAAAGAACAAATAGCTTCTTATGGGAAATAGATTTTGTTTTGGTTTTTACAAGATAAAACAAAGATAAACAATTTCATGATTTCAAAAATTATACGCTAAAGTTTTGGATAGAGGAAAGATTTACATACACAAACAATATTGCAAAATGCCATAGCAATGAAAATACTGAAAGAAGCTTTTGATGAATGGAATCAGAAAATAGTAGCTGCCATATCAACAATATCAGTAATAATGTCTGCTTCTATGGATATACTATATATAAAGGATATTATTGAAGAAATGATTGATGTAGAACAACTTTTATCTGACAAGATAGAAATGGTATCAAAAGTGGATTTACAACTGACAGGTTAAGAGAATGGCTTAGAAAAGGATATTTCAGTCAGTGGATCTGCAAAAGAAAAACCTGGCTGAGATTTTAAAATTTAAAAGGGAAATACAAATGACAAATCAAGAGAATGACCTGGATAATTTCTTTACCTTGGATTTATTCTGTGTGATGGGACAAATAAGAAATGAAGAGAAATAAAAATCCTAAACAATATTTGTTTAGGAAGGAAGGAAGAAATATATTTATTTAATGAAGGTCAAAACAAGATATGTTGTTGCTTCTGTCAACCTTTTACAAACTTGCTACTGATGTCAGGATGTAAAAGATATTTTATGGATCTGTTTATAGACAAGAAATGTGGCATGGGATGAAAAGCTAAATGTTTGTAACTTTAGATGGGATGAAGAGTCACTAAATTTGTTTGTGCTTGTGATGAAGATTGGAAGTTACTTCCTTATATATTCCTGTTCTCTTTCTTCTCTCTTTATCTTTTTCTTGTACTTTTTCCTTCTTTCTATGCTTTTTTCTTTAAATCTAGTTTGTATTAGATTTTACTATTATAATTAAAATTCTTAATAAATATTATATATGCAAAAAGGATGTTAATAGCCAGAACAGTGAAAGAAAAAAGAGGAAAAAAGAAAATAATAACAGGATTAATAGGAATGAAAATAAGACTTTAAAAACTTGGTGTGGGATAGGCACAGGGAATGGAAAATTGTCTTTATGTAGTGGTTGAAAGTAATTGTGTTCTAAACTACAAAGGTTTTGCCAATAGTTATTTTTTTCTTTTGTATCTATTGAGCTCAGGATGTTTTTAAACAGAGCTGAGGTATCTACTACGTATTTAAACTATAACTCCCAGCATCTTCAGAGGAATGTGGGAATCAAAATAATCAAGATGACAGCTGTTATGTATTGGGCCTTGCTGAAGTCATTCAGCAAGGCTCAGAAAGTCTGTAAAGAGACCCGGACAGACCACATGTCTGCCCGGGACTGTTGCAGAGACCCGGACAGACCACATGTCTGCCCGGGACCCAGACAGGCTGTCTCCAGCCTCGTGCGCATGCGCAAGGCAGGAGAATAGCCTGCAGTCATTGGTTGAGTCTCCCCTTGCAGGGGGAGTATAAAAAGGGCATCTTGCCATTATTTCTCTCTCTTCTGCTCTCTTCTGTTCTGACTTCTGTTCAGTGCACATGCACAATAAAGAACACCTTTTGCATCAAACTGCCTCATCTTCATGTCTGTGTTGCGAACAGAACATTGGCGATGAGGATGGGATTGCCACATCGGAAGGCTACTACGATGCTGTTAGGCCTACTCACCTACAGGCCTGATGAGCGGAGAAGTTCGGCGTCCGATGGAAGCGACTGCCTGCCAGCATGAAGATGCTGGAGGTGAGCTCGGCTTCAAGGGACCCCTTCTCATGCCTCGAAGCGGAGGGAATCAAGGAGAAGCCACCGCTTGCCAGTCCGAAGACGCTGGAAGCGGGCTCGGCTGTGTGGGACCCCTTCTCCGAGAAGTACGGCGTCCAGGAGAAGCAACCACCTGCCAGTACGAATATGCTGGAGGTGGGCTTTTGGCTTCGTGGGACCCCTTCTCCGAGAAGCGCGGCATCCTGGAGAAGCAGCCGCCTGCCAGTACGCAAACGCTGGAGGTGGGCTTGGCTTCGTGTGACTCCTTCCCATTCCTTCCTCCTTCCTTGCGGCGAGAGACGTGGACGAGGCTATCGGGCACAGCGAAGTTCAAGCGGGGCCGGCTTGGCGAGTCCAACACTTCGCGACCAAGAACCCTCCAGCTGCAGTCCCCGTCCATTGAGAAGTCATGCTAGAGGCCTCCAGAGACGAATCCGAGGACAGACTTCAACCAGTGGCGGCAAGAAAACTGCAAGAGCACAGAGGACGGGCGCCTGCATCTTGTTGCTGTTTCAGCTGTGGGGGTCGCCACAGGAGAGCCGACTGCTGTTCTTCTGCTGTTGCCGGGCATGTGGCAAGCAAGGCCACATCGCATCAGCCTGCTCGGGTCGCCAGATACACAAGCCCCCTAATGAGTTGCCTCTGAAAGGTACCAAGGTCCCCAGCCAATACAGGGTGGGTTTCTGCGCGTCCCGTGGGGGTGTGTGTAAAACAGGGACTCACAGGCCCTTAAGACACAACTGTGCATGGTTGTTAAGTTGCAGGGAGTTCCCCTGGCCATGGAGCGGGACACAAGGTCCGCTCTTCCTATTATTGCTACTGACACCTTTAATACAGGTTGTTCCAGGGGGGGGCTCACGAGTCCAGCTCAGGCCCTCCAAGCTTATCCTCCCTGACTTTCAGGTTTCAAGAGTCAGAGTGCAAGGGAAGGCCACGCTAAGAGTTCAGCATGAGGAATGCGATGGCTGCCATTCCATGGTCTATACTGACCACAAGCCTTGCTGGGGTTGTTACTACTTATAAACAATCCCCACACATCATATCTCCCAGGATGCTGAGATGGTCTATCTTCTTAACAGCATATTATTACACACTGGTGCACAAACCAGGTACTGAGATGGGCCATGCAGATGGCCTGAGCAGGTTACCTCTTAAGCAAATAGAGGCAGACCCTGTCCCTGCTGTACATATTCTGTCTATTCAGGACTTACCAGAATCTCCCCTCAATGCTAGGGATGTGGCTGCAGAAACAGCCACTGATCACACGCTTGCACGCGTGCTGACATGTGTGTTGTCAGGATGGCCTGACACGTGTCCTGGTACTAATTTCCAGAGTTTCTGGCGCAGGAAGCACAAATTGTCCACATTCAAGGGGTGCCTCCTGTGGGGCAACAGAGTAGTCATCCCGGCCTCATTGAGGACTAGAGTATTGCTCTCTCTTCATGAGGGACATCCAGGAATAGTGAGGATGAAGGCGCTTGCGCGCAGCCATCTTTGGTGGCCTGGCCTCGATAAAGACATCGAGGCCCAGGTTCAGGGATGCCAAGTGTGCCAGCAATCATGGCCAGAAATGCCCCAGGCCCCCGTACATAGGTGGGAGGAGACACTCACTCCTTGGTCACGCGTTCATATAGATTATGCTGGGCCCTTTCAGGGGCAATTCTTCCTCCTCCTTGTGGATAGCCACTCCAAGTGGCTAGAGGTTGTGCCTGTGTTCTCTACTACTACTGCCAGGACCATCCAGGTGCTCAGAGGAATCTTCGCTTCACATGGCCTTCCTGATGTTCTAGTTTCAGACAAAGGTCCACAATTTACTTCTTCTGAGTTTCAGGCATTTCTCCAAGACAGCTTGATCCGGCATGCCACATCTGCTCCTTTTCATCCTGCCACAAACAGTCAGGCTGGAACGCATGGTGCGCACCACCAAAGACACATGCAAGAGAATCAGTCAAGGACCCTGGCATCACAGGTTAGCTGATTTTCTTCTCACACACCGCACCACACCATGCATGACTACAGGAAGAGCCCAGCTGAATTGTGCTGGGGTCGCAGATGCATTACGAAGCTGGACAGGCTGCACCCAGACCAGGTGGCTGCACAGGCATCATGGCTGCAGGCACCTTGGGGACTCCAAGTGGTTTCATCAATAAAGGGGTTACCTTAACACTTGGTTGTATGTATCATGTTACTGTGAAGGAAAACCATCTCCTGATTGTACCAAAGAGAATGCCTATGTTGTACATGTGTAAGTCACTGTAAAGAGTCACATCATGAAGTCATGAGGAAAACAAGGGCTCCACCATTGCAGAATGTATGTTTCCAACTTAGCCTGTATTATCGTGTACCTACCATTGCTAAGGCTACAGAGGCTAAACCATGACTGTAATCCTCATGTAAGCATTCCTGCACAATTTATACGCTCTCCTCTGGCTCCTATGTTCCGGATGTGTAAGCGATTGCGACACATTCTATGCATAGGGTGTTCATTCAATGGGAGGAATCCAAGTCCATTTCCATCTTGTGGCTCATTTTGACGCCACATCCACCAGTTACGCTGGCGGCTTCCAGGGCACGGTTCCTCCCCTGGCTCTGCTCTCAGGGGGGAGGGGGACCCCAAATTATATGATTGGGGATCACAGTCTCTCCACGAGGGCACATCTCCTAATGATCCAGATGGGGGTCTTGCCACGGAAGGCTCCTGACTTGGGCAGAGGTCCCTGGCTAGGGACAAATCCCCGTACATGGCCACTCAGGGTACTCCTGCCGCTGGTCTTGGCTCGAGGGACAATGCTCCCAAGAGGAGTCCCATGGAATTCTGGGAAGATCCACCCCGCCAAGGGCCTGGGGGAACTCAACTCCTCCAAGGAACTCTGGTGTTGGGTCTAGCGGATCCAGCCAGTCAGCTGGCAGGGGGAACACCTGAGCTGTTGAGGGAAAAGCCCTGGGGTATTGAAACACCTAGCAGACACTCCAGGCACCTATGCCTATTGAAACACCTAGCAGACACTCCAGGCGCCATGCCTATTGTAACACCTAACAGGCACTCAAGGCACTTATGCCTATGTAACACCTACCTCAAATAAGCACAACTGTAATTAAACCCAGTCTGTTTCCATGCAGCAGAATGGGTTAAGAGTCCTCCAAGCAAGTACAGAAGATGGAGGTCTCTAAGGTGCCCATATTGTGTAAAAGCTGTATGTATAAAGGCTGGCTGGCCGATGTTATACTGCTGTGTATATTGTGTTAATCCCTTGTGAGTATTGTTTCATTCAAGAGGGGAGGGGTGTTATGTATTGGGCCTTGCTGAAGTCATTCAGCAAGGCTCAGAAAGTCTGTAAAGAGACCCGGACAGACCACATGTCTGCCTGGGACCCAGACAGGCTGTCTCCAGCCTCGTGCGCATGCATGAGGCGGGAGAATAGCCTGCAGTCATTGGTTGAGTCTCCCCTTGCAGGGGGAGTATAAAAAGGGCATGTTGCCATTATTTCTCTCTCTTCTGCTCTCTTCTGTTCTGGCTTCTGTTCAGTGCACATGCACAATAAAGAACACCTTTTGCATCAAACTGCCTCGTCTTCATGTCTGTGTTGCGAACATAACAACAGCCATGACCAGAGCACCTATTTCTATTGCTTTTTTCCCTTCCTTCATCCCATAGTGCCCCTCCAACTTCCTTCCCTATTGGTTATCTAGAAGTGGACTGATGAATTTGTGATTCATCAGGATGTATGGGATCATAAATTATGCAATTCTTGCTTTCAATTTACAGAGTCCAACATGTTAGAGATAAGTGAATGTATGACAGTTTACTCAACCTTTTCTAATTTAACTGAAAGCTCTTTACATCATTCCCTCTTTGTTTTGTGACTTAATAATAGCTAAAGAAAATTGCTCTAAGATAATGGCAGTCAGGACTTAGATTTGATCATATTGATTGTGGAAAGAGCTAGGTATTACTAAATAAATCATATTTTGTTATTTGCTGTCTTCTGTTCAGCGATAGAAGACAGGAGATATTTCATGAAGTATTAGAAAAAGAGGAAAACAAGAGTAAAAAATCCTTTTGATTTTGTTATAGTCAGAAAATATTGTGATGTATATTCTGATATTTCACTCATACAAATATTTTGTTCAGCTTAAGCACAAAAATATGAAATGTGATTTGTGTTTGAGCTACATGCAATGTTATATAACCTCTGAAATGAAAACTAATTTGATTGAAACTAAAACTGATTGATGGAAATTGCCAAGAGAATTAGTATGATGGCATGCAGTTACAAGATAAGGATGAACCCAAAACTGAAAACTGCACCAACAGCTGATAAAATATTTGATTGATTGTTCTTGCTTCAAATATCACAATTTTGTACAACATTTATAGCTTCCAGAACTGTAAACAGGAAGACTATTCTTCATAAAGATTTAAAATTTATAAATACCACAAATAACTAGTATACTGAGTAGTTCTATTGTCATTAATTTGAGCCAAACCTGATCAATGATGCTCTGCTCCCATTTGCAGCAAGTAAACAACTTTGTAACCTAAATAATAAAATATGGCCAAAAATGGGACCAAAAACAAGTGGTAGAATTTAAATTAACAAATAAGCGAAAGAGAGGGTGAAGGGGAGATGAAACAATAATGAAGATCAGCATAGTTTGATCCTGACTGGCTCGAGGTTGATTCAGCCTTCTGAGGTCAGTAAAATGAGGACCCAGATTGTTGGGGGCAATATGCTTACTCCACTTAGAGAGAGCTATAATTGAGCAGTCTCATAATGGGAGACATTCCTTCAAATAATCAGATGCTAGCTCAGTATTAACATCTTAAGTGGTATTCAAAAGTTAATTAGCAGCAATCTTTCAGTAAGCATTTTTGATCCCTATATTTGGCACCTCTCACCAGTTTTGTATTTTGCAAAAATATGGTAGTTCATGGTCACTTTTCAAGCATAGTTCCATATAAAGTGCAATATACAAGTCAGACTGTAAACAAGGCATGGGCTGAGTAAGGAAAGATCGGACTGCACATTGGCCACAGTTTTGAAAATGGACCTCTAGCTACATCTCCAAACCTAATAATTGCTGTCAAGAAACACACCAAACTGCAAAGTTAGTGCTCTGTATTTGAGTATATCTACATTAATGTATATCTACATTAAATAAGATGGGAAAACTTAAAACCTCACTCTATCTGAGCTTTCTGTCTGGTTCAAAGTGTTTTGCTGTTGTTGTTTTTCCTGAAAAATGCTTGTCTCTGAGACGAGATACAATTTTTTTTGTCATTCCCCTAAATTCAATAGAGGTTGCTTTAAACTGAATTGTCAGACAGGGAACATTGGTGAGAAAGATGAATAGATATGAAAGAAAAGCCAACTTTTCTCTATGCAATGCTGTGAAAACTAAAAAAAAATATCACTTCCATGTTTTATTTAGACTTTAAGATAGCTTCCATTCAGTTCAGACATCTCTCTGACAAGGGAAGAATGCTAGATGCGAATGTATTAGACAGGTATGTAAAAGGTTTAAAATGTGAAGTGTTTCAACCTTGAAATGTTCCATTCCAAGTTTGATACCGCTATTCAAGTTCAAAACAGATTGCCCTTACCAAAATGTTCTGAACTCAAAATGGTCCTTGAAGTAGGTGTTTTGAACTATAAACAGGCATTTCAAGCTCAAAATTTTGAGGCCTGGAATATTTCCGAAATATTTGGGACAGTTTTTTTGTAAAGTTTGAGGAATTCAGGAAAGTATATATAAGTTACAGGTTATAACATGTTGATTCATGAGAATAGAATAAATGTTTTATATATTAATATTAATATATTAATATTAATATTCAGAATTTTCCAGCAACAATATCAATTTTAAAACCAGACAAACCAAAAGACAGGGTAAATAACTACCATCCAATAGCTCTTTTAAACTCTTGCTATAAACTCTTAGAAAGATTACTCCTAAACAGCTCACAACAGAAGAACAGCTTACTCAGCTCACAACAGAAGAACATTTTCCTATGCAACAAGTAGGATTTTGACAAAATTGAAACTGTGAAGACCAGGTGAGCCTAACAAGTCACACTGAAGCAGGATTCCAACAAGGCCTTAAAACCACAGTATTACTGACCTGTGGACCTGACTGTAGCCTATGACATAGTCTGGAAGGAAGGTTTATTATACAAACTACAACTGATCATCCCGTGTCAGAAGACTATTCATCTTATTAATAATAATTTGAGTGACAGGATTTTTCAAACAATAATGGGAAGGGAAAAAACAAAGTGAGAAGATTAAATAATGGCCTACCAGAGAGCTCTGTACTGGTTCCCACATTGTTCAAACTGTACATATCTGACATGCCCTAGTCACCAAAAATTCGCTTAATTGGATGTCCTGGACTTAGAAGCCCAAGAGAAACATATGGAGGATGCTGACAGCTCCCTCATAGAGGACCTAAAAGCTCTGGGGAAGTTCTTTGCCAACTGGAAGCTCATCCCAAGCATGAGCAAAACAGAAACAATGTGTTCCACCTTAATAATAGACAAGCAAAAAAAGTACCAAAAGTATTGAAGTATACTTCAATAACAGCCTGCTGCCCTACAACCCTTTCCCAAAATAACTTTGCAATTGAACTCTCTCTTACAAGAAACAAACAGAGAATACTGCAGCAAAAATTAGTATGTGAGCTAACATATTCCACAAACTTTGTGGAACCAACTGGGTGCCTCTGCCTCTGTGCTCAGAACATCAGCTTTGGGGTTGGTGTACTCTACAGATAAATATTGTGGCCCTGTCTAGATGAACAGCTGCCATACTAGATATCAGACTGAATGATACAGTGAGGATAATAAGTGCATCAAGACCACACTGACTTGCTGGCTTTCTGTACTGAGCTATATTGCTCCACCAGCCTTACGACGACAAGATGCACTTCTCAGAGTGTACAAAAAAAATTGTCAGTAACCTACAACTGCCAGTGCACTCCAATAAACCATATTTATCAATTGGAAGGTTTAAATCCAGGACATTCCCCCCCCCCAATGATCCCGGAAGCTGCATAACACTAACTTTGATGCAAAATCCCAGTGGAAAGTAAACTGGACATCCAGTTTCCGAGGGGGGAAATAGATCAGACTCAAAATGTTTTGCATTTAATACAATTTGTATATTAACTACACAGAGAGAGACAACACATACTGTGTATACATACACACTAGTATGGGGTCTATTTGTTTTCTTACACTTTCTAATTGTTCTGCATTGAATTCATTATTTCACTTTTTTATGAATTTGAGGTAAGTCCCTTAACTATTATTCTTCCCAAAATACTTTGCTATTTACTTCCAACAACAGGCAGATGTTTGGCTAAACACTAGGTATAGGGAAAGTCTAAGCTTTATTCCCATAGAGCTTCGTTTTTAAGGCTTAAGGAAGAAAATAATAATAATTGCTTTTAATTTTTCCACTTAAAAAGTGTTAAAGCAGCATATCCTCTGGACAATTTATGCAGCAGCCTGGAAGGATGTTCCTAGTTGTCAGGATGTTGTGCATGCAAAGAAACACTTCTGGGACTTGATTACACATCTCCCATAATCATCAGATTTAAGATTAAAACTGATTCATCAAAAGATTTTATTTTAACTATATTTAACTCCCCAAGGAATGCACTTTAAGGGATGGAAATCAGATTTTATGTATGTGTGTGTTGTTATTGGCAAACTTAAATCATGTGAGTCACTGGTATTTTTCTGAAGCATTTTAATATATATAAGTAGATTTATTGGGAAATCTTTTAATGATTAAAATGCTTGGAGTCTGTTAAATTATGTTCCAAAACTCTGGAATTTGAGACTTTGAGGAACAATGCCTACATTAGGCATGGGATCTTGTGAAGAGAATTATTTTGGAAAAGAAGTAGTTTTCCTTGCCCTTGGCTCTGAAGTGCTTTATATGTGATAGCCAGTACTTTGAATTAGAACCCCCTTAATAACCAGTGAAGCTAGATTTATTTACTAATCTACCCTTTTGGCTACAAATAGTGACACTTGAGCAGGTCTTTGGATCAGAAGTCCAATGCTTCGTGTTCAGGAAATGACATTATGGTCTCCAAATGGACTGGCTTAGAATATTTCAAAGTAAGAGAAATAATGCACATTACCATCTCCATATCTGATTCTTTTAAAACCATCAAGCCAGTTTGGTCTAGTGATTAAAGCAATAGACTAGAAACCATAAAATGTGAATCCTAATCCCACTTTAGGCATGATAACTTTGGGTGACTTTGGGCCACTGGATATATGTATTCTTTTCTAGGCATATGGATAGTTCTAGGTGTACAGGTTTTGTCTGGCTTTTCCCTTCATTTCCATGTAATTTTCCACTTGAGCTAGAGGCTATCCACTTCTGAATCACCCTCTCTACAGAGTTGCTCACTTGTATTTAGGTTGATTGACTTTAAATGTGTTCCAGATGCCACTTTCTGTTTTCCCTTGCCTGGCTGCTTGCAGAAAAGGCATTACTGAAGCAATGGCTAATTCCCACCAGCCCCTTAACCCTCTCTGTAAGCTCTCATCTGTATCTTACAGAATTTTTAGAAACAGTTGCATCACAATGTACTTCCTCCGGCCCCAATGAACAATTGAATCAAGACAAGAAAAAACATTTGAATCTGGTGCAAAAATGAAATTAACAGTCTTCTGTAGAATCATTATTTCTGCCAGAGCACAAATAGAGAATAACAAATCATTTTTCTTCTGCTAGTGACAGTACTTTTAAATGAAAAGGTTTTATCTACCAGTAGAACAGCCAGAGGTTTATTAGGCTGAAATTTAATACTATTCAGTCTTTCCTTTCCTTTCCTTTCCTTTCCTTTCCTTTCCTTCCCTTCCCTTCCCTTCCCTTCCCTTCCCTTCCCTTTCCCTCATCTTCCCAGAAATAGCATTAATTATATAATGAAAGAATGAGGAAAAATTATAGTCCATAGTTTAATTGCAACACGCTCCAGATAGTCATCAGTGGATAAAGTCCTTCTCCCATAACCAAATCTCTTTCTCATTTTGCAGTGAGAAAGGAGAGGCAAAATAGATTAGGGAAAATGAGTCCTGGCCAAGAGAAGAAGGAAGGAATCTTGAAAATACTGGTGTTGGACTGGATGGAAACTTTTGCCTCATTCAACTCCAAGGATGAAGGTTTCCCAGCCTGATCTAATGGAAGACAAGTTTTAAAGGGAACTGCAGGTTTATAGCAATAGCAATAGCAATAGCACTAAGAGTTATATACTGCTTCACAGTGCTTTATAGCAGGGCTTTTCAACTTTTTCACCCATTGTACCACTTTTTGGATAAGGCAAAAAGGCACTCGCCCAGCAAGGTATCAAAAACTTGACCCCCCCCCAAAAAAGGAAAAAAATGAGAAAGTACAGGTAGTCCTCGACTTACAACAATTCGCTTAGTGACTGTTTGAAGTAACAACGGCACTGAAAAAAGCGAATTATGACCATTTTTCACACTTATGTCTGTTGCAGCATCCCCAGGGTCATGTGATTTACATTCGGATGCTTGGCAACTGATTCATACTTATGACGATGTTCACAGTGTCCCAAGGTCGTGATCAATGGCATGGCCAGCTGATCATCCAGGTTGCAGGGTGCCTGTGGGGGGGAATCCGTGGGTCTCTGGTGGAGGGGGATGGGACTGGGGTGGGTGCCTGGCTTCCTTCCCTCCCTTCTCTCCCATTGTCCCTTCCTTCCCTCCCTCTTTGTCCCTTCCTCCTTCCCTCTCATTGTCCTTTCCTTCCTTCCTTCCTTCCTTCCCTCTTTGTCCCTTCCTTCCCTCCCTCCCTCTCACTGTCCTTCCCCTCCTTCCTTCCTTCCTTCCTTCCTTCCTTCCCTTCCTCCCTCTCATTGTCCTTCCCCTCCTTCCTTCCTTCCTTCCTTCCTTGTCCCTTCCTTTCTTCCCTCCCTCCCTTCCATTGTCCTGCGCTACACCGTCCAGATCCCAGCCTGGTTTTGGCAGGCAGTGGTGCATTCTCACCACACGGAGCGGCCGGTGAGGTGAACCGGCAACATCACAGCCCTGCCTGTGTGTGCGCAGAGGCAGAGGAGAGCACATGCGCCTCAGCCTCTGCGCGTGCACAGGCAGGGCCAGGATGTCACTGGTTCACCTTGCCAGCCGCTCCGTGTGGTGAGAATGCACCAGGCTCGGTGTGTGCAGCTACAGCTGAGCCACCCGCACTCAGCGCTCAGCAGCCGCCCGGCGCTCGGCAGCCGCCCGGCACTCGGCAGCCGCTTGGCGCGCCCGGTGCTCGGCAACCACTCGGCAGCCGCTCGGCGTGCCCACCGCTTGGAGGCCTCTCGGCGCACCCCTGCCCAGATGCCCTCGCCTCCCCCAAGCATTTTTTTACCCACCTGCTTTCAGCTGCACTCCCTTTCTCCTTTTGCTTCTCCACCTTCGTTTGCTTCTCTGCCTTCACCACGTGCTTGTGGGTAAAAAAAAAAAGTTCCATGAGACTTTCTAACTTCTCGCGAAGTTATTTTATTTAAACATATGGTTTTGAGTTTCTACAAAACTTTAACATGGGAATAGGCACATATATATAGATGAGGTGTTCAGCAAAAATAAGAAGTAGGTATCAGATATCACTTTGAATGACTGTTCTTCCACCAATATAAAGCTACAGGTACCTCTCTACTTACAACCACAATAAGGATTAAACAATTCATTGTTAAGAGGTGTGACCATTAAGTGAGGTGCCACATGACTGCATCCAATTTTACAAACTTTTTTTCTTTACCATGGCCGTTAAGTGAGTCACCATGGTCATTAATCAAGGCATCAAGTGACCACAATTTGCAACCCTTCCTGCCAGCTTCCCTATTGACTGTGGAGTGCTACAACCATCATAAAAGCACAATGGTTGCCCTACACCCAAAATCAGTATCAGTCAACCATGTGACTGCAGGGACCTTGCAATAATTGTAAATGAGCGGACTGGACCACACATCACTTTTTCAGCACCATCTTGACTTTAAACAGTTGCTAAACAAATAGGTGTTAAGTGAGGGGCTACTTGTACAAACACACAACTAGAGGAAAGGAACAACTCGTACTTTGCATATTAATGCTCATGATTGCTACTCATTTAGCCAGAGATACCTATGTCCATTTATACTTGTCCTCTCTGAATTCTGATGAGAACATTTAAAGAAAGAAAGCACTGATTGAAATGCAAGCAGCATCACAACAAAATGCATCTTAGAAGAGAATAACATGCAGCGCTGGACTAAAATAGATGATTTAAGCAAAGATTTTGTATTGATTAAGCAGCAATTGACATTCAACCCACCTAATTATAAAAAAGGTATCATTAAATTTGCTGTAGTTGTAGGACTATTGGAAGCTATGTGAAATCAAGAAGTTGAGTAATGATGCCTAAAGTCATAAATTATACCAGTAACTAAGCAGTCAGTCAAATTGGAAGGTTACAGGGATTTTTCTTCAAATGTATTCTGTATGTTGAATATTCTGACGCATACTTTCAACAAGGCAAAGGAAAATGTTTTAATGCATTTATTTGATTAAAACAATATTCTGCTAGAGGGGTGGATTTTCAAATAATATACGAAGAGAAGAGAGCAAAAATGTAAGTTTCTTTCTTTCTTTCTTTCTTTCTTTCTTTCTTTCTTTCTTTCTTTCATTCTTTCATTCTTTTTTTGAAAGGAAAATGAAATGGTGTGAAGATAGTTGTGGTTCCTAAAATTGCATCTTCCTTCAGTAAAGTGTATCAGCAAAAAAAAGAAAGTGCATCAAACATTCCTTCTGGAGAACTTACTTCACTTCTAAACAGCTGAAAAATAAGGCTTTTTTTTTTCTGAGATGGCTACAAATGTATATTTCAGGCAACAAAGGAAGAGGAAGGCTCTTTCATTCTTAATTGTTCATCACATACTTACAGATGCAACTTGTCAGCATATAAATATTAGTACAATATTGGTTGCCAGACTCTTTTTGGGTTTAGTTCAAGGTCCTGGTTATCTATACATTACTAAAAATTTCTCCTGTCTGTTTGTCTGTTTGTAATCTTCAATTGGGCAAAATGATGCAGCATCAGGCAAAAGTTTTTCAGTCAAGGTACCTAAAATAAGCTGACTTAAAAAATGAATCCAAAAATGTGAACCCATTATTCCCATACAATTGAAATCTCAAGGAAATTCACACCAGTTTGCAAAATTGTAGATGCTGCACAATTACTGTGGCTAGCCACCATCGTGTGTTCATGAATTCCAACTACACTTCCCTCAAACCTGTAGGTTGGGTGTTGCAAGGGAAAATGGGAAGATGTATCTCTGCCCTTTTTCCTGCTTTCCTTTGCCAGACAGCTGAATGGTGATTGGCTGCTCTGGAACTGAGGCTGAAATTTGAAATTTCTTAATGGCAATGGACACAAAAGAAGGACAAGGTAGCCACTTGGATGCCTGCTGATGACATAAGGCTGACAGGAGGATCCTAGAAGTCTACAATAAGCCCTCTTCCTCCCTACTAATAGGCAGGCCTTTGAGTCACACTGGAAGGGGGAGCAAATGGGCAGTTTCCCTCACAGTCCATGGCTCCCTATGTTCCTCTTTCTCCCCCCCCCCCAGTAAAGTGGCAAGAAGTTCCATGAATCACCCAAGAAGAGGTACAGAAGGCATTCTGAGGGTTATAAAGGGAGGAAAAATTATGCCAGCCTATATTTTATGTGAGAAGGATCACCCAGTGAGTTATGTGTTGTCTAATTACCTTTAAAGTTCTAAATAGCTTGGGTCTACCTATCTATAAGTAGGTATACCCAAATAAAATCTCCAAATAGAATCTGCCTACAGTTTTGCCTAGCCAGACGCTGCCCATCCAAGGAATGCTTGCACAGAGTACTTGCTGACAATTTCCATCCTACAATACCTGGAATCACTAGGAGTTTTGACAGTATGAATTGTCAGAGCTTAATTATCAGCAGATAGAAAGTTGTGTTTTATTATTATTAGGCTTGATTTTATGATTTCTATTTGCTTTCTGGTTACCTTTTTTTGTATTATTGTACTTTCTTTTTGCTTGTGAGCTACTTAGAACTGGAAAGATCGAAGCAGGATAAAACTGTGTACAATATAAATAAAATATCCTTGAAGATAACAATATCAATACAAAAATGACAATAGATATTGGCTCAGAAGAAACTGTCCATTTTGTATATTTTTATTCCATGGAAAATCTTTTCTCCACCACCAACTTGTTTAAAATGATTTTTGTAGGGCTTCTTAGAAACATTCTGATGCACATGCACAGTCATGTCTTCTGCAGCCTGCGCACCTTTCAAATATCAGGATTTTATCTTACTGAATTTGTTACTCAACATGACTATTTCTGAGCATGTTTGGAATTGAAATTCGCACATTGGAAGAACATTAGGCTGGGGAGGTTTCAACTATTCCCCATATAAAGACAATAGAGCTATAGAGAAGTACCTGAAAAGATAGAAGGTGGCCCCATGAACATGATTGAATGTATAAGAATTGAAATGCAGTCTTTAAGGACTTAGCATTCAAGGTCCTTCTCCTGAATGGACAAATCTACTTAGTTATTTCTGCATTTATTTATGTATGCATTTCTTTATCATCCTATTTTTTCTAGAAAATCCATGAAAGGAAAAAGAAAGCTTTGATTAAAATGAAAAAAAATTATCCCCATCAATTATGACTGTGAAGTAAAGTATATCAAATAAAATTCAGTCCTTTCTTATTGTAATTTCCATCTGATCATGGCATGTGTTCATTTAGGATTTCCAATGGTAAAACCTGTTTTAAAGCTCCCGTTGCATTTATGCAAACTTATTCATATTTATGGAAGTAGACAGCTTGCACAAAGTAGTTTTCTTCATCTATATTTCATCAAGGAAGTCATTCAGGCAAAGACACATTTGAAAGACTGTTCCATATATAGTAGCCCCTGCAGTCCCAGAGATCTCAATTAGTGTAACCATATTTTAAGGAAGCCCCTTTCTCACTGGAATATCCAACTACATATCTATAATTAAGCAGATCTGTGTACCAGCATTCTTCATTAGAACATAAATCATGATAAAATTGCAAGGAGAAAGTAGACAAAGTGATGGTGATCAAAGAACAGTGTAAGTGTGTTGCATTCTTAGTAAAAATCCAACCAAGGAAACCAAATGTTCAGATTAAATAAGGCATTTTTTGGAAAGAAAAAAGAAAAAGAAAATGTATAGCAATAGTCTATTATATATAAAGCCAGGTATTCATGTAGGACTCATGTAAGACATTCATGTACTGTGTTTCCCCAAAAGTAAGACCTACCCCGAAAATAAGCCCTAGCTTGATTTTTGGGGGTGGACCTAATATAAGCCCTACTCCCAAAATAAGCCCTAGTTTTGGGGCGAGGTGCATGCCTAAAAATCCAGCTAGGTTGGGGGTGGGGGCTGGAACTTACCATTGCAGCCACCAGATCGACACTTGCCTCGCTGGCCCACTTCTTCTGCGGCCGAAGGAGCAGCTTCCTTCTGCAGCTGAGAATAGAGCTCGGGCCTGCATTTCGCCGTCAGAGGCATTTCCAGAAGGCCTCTGCAGCCGAGAACCGAGCTATGGATCCGTAGCTCAGTTTTCCACTGCAGAGGCTTTTCCAGAAGGCCTCTGACTGTGAAATGTAGGCCTGAGCTTCATTCTCAGCTGCAGAAGGAAGCTGTTCCTTTGGTTGCAGAAAATGTGGGCTGGCTGGGTGGGGCTGTTGGTGCTGGAGATGAGTGGAAAAGACACACCCCCCCCTCGAAAACAAGACCTGGTGCCTCTTTTTGAGGCAAAAAAAAAAAGACCTAGTCTTATTTTCAGGGAAACACAGTAGGACAAGCATGTCCAATGAGCAGATTCTTACATGACATAATGAGTAACATTATGGGATATCTGGAGGACACCAGATTCTTATCCTTGATATATAGAGTGTTTTGCATTATCACTGTCATTTTTAAGGATTACGAATGAACTATTATTTCTGTAATTAAGATCTTAGACTTTAAAAGCTGTTATCTGTAACAAGAATAACTACTAAATTTGATTAAAATTTAACATTGTGTGTTTTCTTTAACCTTGGCCATGACATTCATAAGCATACCACGGCAACACTTCACTCCTCTTTATTCTTAATATTGTAGAACAAATAATAAATTTCTCTGGGGAGTTCTCTTTGGATTGTATGCGTAAGAAGTTATTAGAGCTAATATATCCTGTGAAATAAATATTATTTAATAAATAAATAATAAATAGCTGCAGTTAACAGTAATTGTCAGAAAGGAATATAACGGAACCACAAGATAAATGTTCAAAGTATTGTGGAATATAAAAAAGGCAACAAGTCCCAAGATTTTTATAGAGATATACACACTAATAGAATTGCCCTGGCACCTTACTTAGCTACACTTTCAAATGCTTAGAATTGGGCACTGGAATTATTATGTTTACAAAATATCACCTACAGCTTCTGGATTTTGGTTATACCTTGCATACCTTATTAAGATTCTTGTGCAATAAAAAAAGTCCAAATGCCTCACCAAGCTCCATGAACAATATGTACTCACTTGAATAACTCTTATTCCATCAACTCCCTTGATGGCTACTTTTTTCTTGGTATCAAATGTTTCATTTCTACAAACTAAATGACTTATAGAGTAGGACAAATAGATCCCCAAGGATGGTTAATTAGGCATTGGCCAAGTTTCTAGTTTGCCTAAAGGACAAAAATGATGTTAGCCTTCCAATCTGGTGCAATTACCAAAGTTAATTAGGGAGGATGATCCCTGGTAATTGGACATCTGGAGGAAGAGTTTCATAAGGTTTTTTGTTGTGTTGTTTTTAATTATGGTTTAGTAACCTTTTGGAAATACAACAGAGGGATATTTAGTTGTTGCTGCTGCAGCTGTTGCCCTTGCATCAAACTTTGTAGCTCAGAATTTTTTCTTTGAATTATTTAATCCACATTTGGTTTGCCAGAATACAGTACTGAAAAATGGTGGCATTGGGTTTACAGTGGTCTGTGATATTTCCTTCCTACCTCCCCACCATGCTTTATCTTTGCAAAATCTTTTTTTGTTGTTGTTGTTTTTTCTCTCTTTATAATGATTACACATTTCACAGCATTGACTATAAAACAATGCAAATCTAATGATATGGATCCAGCTGTAACTATGGAATTTCAGTAAACGGATTTTGACAATGATAATTCTTCAATAAATATTATTAGGAGTAATATTTTAGCGAGGATTATTGCCTTTGGTCCTGGGATGTTTACTGTTAAACATAGTTAGGTCCCATTGATGTTATATTAAAACAGATTCTTCTATAAATGCTGATACATGTGTCAAATGCATTACTAAAGAGAATAGAACTCATTTCTTTTTCAGAGAGGGAAATATAAGTCAGGAAAAGAAGAGAAGAAGGAATAAAGTATATGACTCTCAGTTAAGTATGAGAGGAACTGAGTGTGAATATCATCTAAGCTTAATCTTTTTGGAAAGAGGCATAGCTTAGCATCAGAAGACATTCACTGAATTTAGAATGTCCTTTGACGTTCCTATAGATCTAGAAAACTTTTTTCTGAAAAGTTATGGTCACCAACCCTGAACTAAAGGACTAAAGTATAACTTAGTTTAGGGCATGTTCTTGTGTTCCTAGGGATGTATGACTGCGGTGTTAGGCTAACCACAAGGAAGGCCAATCTTCTACAAAGTATCCATAAAGATCAATATAGTCAGGAAGTCAAATGTGGTGCCAATATATATATATATATATATATTCTAATTTTCTATGTTCTAATTTTATTTTTGTTTGCTTGTGTAAGCCCATATCATTTTTTTTTAAAAAAAACTATCATCACAACAAAAGCCTTATTAGCCAAATTAAGCCAAAATCATCACCATCTTCATCTGTCAAATCAATAAAAATGCTTCTGCTTTAAATGTGTGAACTATCTATGGTTTTGAATATCTAAATGAAAATCCATGCCTTACATTAACAAGGGTGACATGTGTCAGATATTACTCATTTGTTTCTGGCAAGGACTGTGGCAAAAAAAACAAAACAGTATTTGTAAATCTGGACAAATGTCAAATGGCTCAAATAGTTACACTACTGACATTTTAATAAAATGTCAGATTTTTTTGATTACGTCAGAAACCTTTTCACATACATCCCATTCTTATTATGCATGCAGACATCTTATAAAATGGTTTAAGTTTAAGTTTGTTAACAAGTATTAGTTATTAATATTTAAAATATTTATAAATTTATGTATCTTATTCTGTCTGGGTTCAGTGCTCTCTGGAGTGAAAGAATTTTGTGACTAGTTTAACATTCAACCACATTCATGATTTAACTAGTGCATTAATTGCTAACATAATTAACAAGAAAATGAGGTGATTAATTGGTGAAGTAAAAATTAAATAAGTTAATGTGTGAAGAGTAGAGCTTTATTTAATACTATTGTTCCCAGCACTTTCCTACTTAATGAAGAACAACACAATTTAAACCTTAAATATTCATTACAGTTGCTTTCAAAAACTTTACAATTTATATGCATATATTTTTTCCCATTTCTCAGAAGGAATATATATTGAAATATCAGAAATCTATACATTTATTCAAACCTAACAATCTATTAATTGGTTAAAATTAAAATGAACTATCAACCAAGTTTTAATTTTCAATTTGCAGGCAAACAAAAATGTCCCAGGGAATGCCGAAAGGGAAAAATGAATAATAGTTCAATAGACCTGAACAAGGGAAACTTCTCTTTTGTTTTTGACTTTATTTAATTAAACAGAGCAGAAAAGGGGAAAGGAAAAGAAAAATCCCAGCAAGATCATTTTGTAAACGTGAGTTCTTTCTAAAATGTAATAATTGTAGGAGATTTTCTCTTCCTTCTACCTAGCTAGTGTTGGCAAAAAAATATTCAGCACCCATTTAATGTACTGTATCTTACATTCATTTGTGCTGAATAAACTATGGTCTAAGTTGTGTTGATATTTTTAATTCAACTGTTAAGACCGTTTAATTCAACTGTTAAGACCGTTTGACAACTGTTAAGACCGTTTGACAAAATGGGAATCTTTAATTCCTTGTTCCATTAAAATGTGCATATCAGATTGATTTATTGATAAAAATATCTATAAAGACTCAATGTGAACTTTTTTGTTTAATAAGATTTAGTAATCATATCTAACAATTTAGATGTCTCTAAGGCTGAAATGTTTGAGCCAAATCAAGATGTCAGCAAGATGTTGCAGCTGGAAATATTTCCAGAAAACAACAACAGAAAAATTGTATTTATTCTTTAACAGGAGAAATGATAAGAACTTACCTTTATCATTCAAGAATTGATTTAAAACAAAAATCCCACCATCCATTCAAATCATCTGTAAAACAGGTTTCTTGTAAATGGTATTACCTGTATTTCCCCACAATGCCAATTTAGCATGAGAAAAAAGGCCAAACTGTAATTTTCAGAAATAGCATGCTACCTCTCAAAATGGATGTAATACTGATGTAGCACAATAAAT
Organism: Azemiops feae; assembly: GCA_023970755.1. Classification (NCBI taxonomy): domain Eukaryota; kingdom Metazoa; phylum Chordata; class Lepidosauria; order Squamata; family Viperidae; genus Azemiops; species Azemiops feae. The sequence continues at coordinate 2,082,900 of JALGBA010004054.1, read as the reverse complement.
ATGTCTTCTCTGTTATATTTTGAATCCAAAAGAGCCCAGTTAACTAAAGCTAGTATACATCAGGCAAATAGACATAAAATACAGGTAGTCCTTGAGTTACAATCATTCATTGAATGACCATTTGAAGTTATGATAGTGCTGGATGAAAGACATATGACCCGTGCCCAAATTATAGCTGTTACAGTGTCCCTGTGGTTATGTAATCCAAATCCAGGTACTTGGAAGCTTGCCTACACCTACAACCAGGGTTCTTCAAATACCTCACATCCCTGTCTTCCCCATTTATACCTTTTTGGTCGTCCCCCCCCCCCGTCTTGTGCTCTACTACCCCTATTCTCTTCTTATTCCTATGCTGATGAGGCATGCCTGGCTTGGTCCTTCATGCCAAGAAGCTGCTTTATACCATGCTTTTGGGCCAGCCTTGGGTGAGCCTTCCTGGGACTGCTTCTTGCTTGCATTTTGGTTCTGATTCTTGCAGAACCCTGGAGTGGGCTGGGGCTTTCTGGTGCACTGCAAGAAGCAGAAGCAAGCAAGAAAACAAACAAGAAACAGCCCCAGATTCATGGTCTGCCGGAAAGATCTGCCCCAGCCTGGATGCCTCAAGAACCAGAAACAAGTAAGCAAGGACTGACCCCAGATCTGTAGGCCACTGGTTTTTTTTTTGTCTGGGCAGCTATGTTTTCCCAAGGCATGGCAAGCTGCCCCACAGCCATGTGATTCTGGGATTACTTTCTACTCTGCAGAGCAGGGCAGTGCTTTTTTTGTCATAGAATGCACCGGAATGGAGTTCTGGCACCTTTTTTTGATGGATTTTCCAAGTTTTAAAAATAACTTTTTAAAATTTGATGTTTGGTCCACGTGGACTTGAATCACCCTGTTGAGCGTAGCAGGTTGGTAGCAAAATCATTAAAACGGTGCATGCGGGCTGCTTGTGTGTCGAGTCTGATGCATGCATACTTTGTCCGCACTGGTTGTGATGGCACTGCTCGGCTTGTGGCACTGCTCGGCTTGTGATTGATTGTGTAGTCGCACACTGAGTGTTTACTGTGGGCGGCGACCGTTATGTTTCGTTACACAACAGACATGTGTGGGTGTGTGTACAGTAATTGACTATGTGCAAAAGATAAATAATTTCTTTATTTTAAAAAGTCATTGGTGAATTGAAAATCTTTTTTAAAAATTTTAGTGTAAAAGTGTGACCCCAAATTTAAAAATGAAAAAAGAAAAATACTAATTACTTCTCAACCACCGGTCCTGCTAAGAACTGAATATATAATTTTTTAAATAAAAGATTAACAAGATGTGAGTTCGGGCACCTTTTTTCTTACAAAAAAAGCACTGGAGCAGGGTACAGGTGAACCAAAGTAAAGATAAGGGGGAAAATAGACCTCTGGGGGAGTTGGAGATAGTCCTTTATCTTACTGAGGCAGAGGGCTCAGCTCTAAGGGACCAAGTCAATGGATGTCAACCCACAGTTCTCAGGTAAAGATGGCAATTAGGACTACTAGGATAGCAGTCCCTAAGCAATGCAGTCCCATAACATTTCAGTTTACCATTGCATCACTTAGCAATAGAAATTCCAATCTCAGTTGTGATCTTAAGTAGAGGATTACCTGGACTATCTTTATTTCTATTGGCAAGAAATTTGTTCAGCATCCATTTTAATTTAATGTACTATAACTTAGTCACATGTACTATCTTTTTTAATGTACTGTATCTTAGTCACATGTCCTTAAGCTTGTGGGAAATAAATGGATTTTCAGCAGAAACAATATAACCTCTTTCTCACTCTGGGTGTTTTTCTCCCAACTTTGATACCTTGTCACTTTAAGAGAATCTTGACTCAACAAACTGAACAGATTTTAATTACATATAAATTTGGCTTCTTATCAAACAGTTAGTTTGCTTTTGTAAATGAGTTGTGTCTTTCGGATTCTGATAATAAATGTTTTATGTCTAGAAGATTGGGATATTTCATAATCAGTTTATTATCTGAGTATATGAAGATCATTAGAGTGACAGACTATTTTTTTCTCTATTCTGTTAAACCCATCCAGAATCTGATTTATTGATAGATTATTCTCAGAATTTTATTTATATGGACTCAGTTTTCCTTCAAATGTTAGACACTAAAATAATGGAGAACCTTTGAGAATATCCAGCAAGCAAGCAAGAAGTCAGCTCTGGATGGAGCTTGACAACTGAAAGGAAAATATTTAAAATTAAAAACAACAATAGTGAGAAAGTAATATCCTGATGAATGATTTATACAAAACAGAAAGCAATTCCTGCATGTCTCTATCATTAAAACTGTTCTATCCAGAAGAAGGGTTCCAATAGATTAGCAAGCTGTTTACTGTGGATAATAAACAAAATAAGCTCTTCTTTCATTTCAGAGGGGATTTTACTTTATTCTCCTCCTAAAACTATTTTTTACCAATTTGGGTTTTAGAAAAATGAAATGGAAGCAGAATAATAATCACAATACCAGAAAGCGAGATGATGAAGAAATATCTCTGCAAGGTTTATCACCTGATTATCATTCAGCAGTGACTTCTGCAGAGTAGCAATAATGGATGCACAGCACATATGAACAATAATAATGAAGAAGCCATTCTTGTACAAAACCATTAAAAGCTACTTCCAAGCTGGCACTCCTTTTGCAGATGTTTAATTCATAAGAAAGTTGCATTTGCAACTACCTTTAAAAAGCAACCTATTTCTTTTGCAAAAGAGACTTTTAAAAACCATATAACAATCTACAAAATGGTTTGATAATGTTAAGGATGTGCTGAGTAGAGAAATATGTATGTTTGGGGTATAAAATAACTCAAAATAAGTTGACAATCAAGGAAGACACATTTCAAAGATATGGGATCAGGTTCATCTAATTCAGCATTCAGTGTCAGACAAATTCATAAATAGAACATACTGTACCCCACTTCCATTGTGACTTCCCATCAACCAGGGATTAAGGCATATTGCCTAATCCTAACAAGCCATAGACAACCATAAATACTAACAGCCATTGACAATCTGATCCTCCATGAATTCCAGCAGTCCCCTTTTAAAACCATATAAATTGACCACAACTACTGAAAGTAAATCCAATAGTTAGATTGTTTACTATATTAAAAATGTATTTCTTGTCAATCTCTTTGGTATTTAGTTTCAATGAAAGATGAACAATTTGGAATTCTAACTCCATTAATTTGGAGTTCTAACTCTGTTATCTCTGCTTACACAAGTTTACATACTTCTGCTATGCCTTCACTTCCCCACCTCCATTCTAAGCAATGGCTTAACTGCTATAATTCTCTTAGATAAAAGAGTTCTTTGAGGTCTATGGAGATTCTCAGTCATCCAGGTCATGGTTGTCCCAAAGGTGCTTTTTCAAAAGGCAACTGGATTTTATTTTGTTTTTGCTTGAAGATGATTTACTTCTCATCCAAGAAGCTTCTTCAGTTCTGAATGAACGGTGGAGAATAGAAGGATTTATATTCCTTGCAGTCATCTGATTGGTTCTTTGAGGGTATTTTCCTCATAAACTGACCCAACTTTGGCCATAAATATGATTTGATGTACTTTATCAAAAACATAGTTGCTGATATGGTCAGAGGGTGGAATTTGCTGAGTTTCCATTTCCTATTTTGGGCACACAAATCACCTTTGGACATTGGAAATTGTCCTCCATGGTTTGACCTACAAGATAGACCAGTTATCTAGATGCTTTTGCATAAGCTAAATGCCTGACCCGTATTTATCTGGGTTCCTTACATGCACAAATTTAGCATTTTAACAAAAATAGATCCATTTTTAAAGACATGAGTTTAATGCTTTTTAAAAAGAAGATAGAATCAGTTAGGTGTGGTGCTTAAAGCATCAGATTACAACCTAGGAGACTGTGAGTTCTAGTCATGCTTAGGCCCAAAGCCAGCAGGGTAACCTTGAGCCAGTCATTTTCACTTAGCCCTAGGAAGGAGGCAATGGCAAACCGCTTATGAAAAACATTACCAATAAAACTGCAGGATTTGTCCAGGCAGTCTTCAAAATTGTAAATGGTTGGACAGAAGATTGTGGGGGGGGGGGGTTAAAAAAAGGAGGAGGAGGTACATAAGGAGAAACTGAGACAATTCCTCTGCCACTATGACTTATCAGTTGGGTTACTTTTAAATACAAGTTGAATACTCTTTTAAAAGAGGGATAAACCTTCACTCTAAGGTAGCCTGACCCACAATCTCAGATGGAGTGGGGGTAATAGAGTTGGGCATATTCACAGAGAGATCAACAATATGAAAACAGGAAGACCAGGATGAATGAAACATTTTTACCCAGGTACAGTGCAAACAATGCAGGTTAAAAATGCATTTGATCACCTCTTCCTACCTACCATTTTGATTCTGTTAACACCCATTCCCAAAAGACACCTAGCTGGGGCCAGTCACCAATTATCTTAATTAACCCACATTAAATAATTGAGAATAACACTTTGAATGCTTCAATTAAGTAGAAAAGTCCAAGGACACCTTGAAATTTGATTTTAGGCAAAATAGGATGGCAATTCTAAAACACAGCAAATAGCTCAACTTATTTTTAATTGCAATGTCTAAATTTAGTGGCTCCAATGTTGGGCAAATTGGAACTAAAGAAGTAAATTAGCTGTGTATAATACTCTTTTAATATTGTAGTTCAGATTAGGCAGTGTTAGTTATCCTTCAAGAAATTACACATTTCATAAATCCACTTGAAAGTTCTCCTTTTAAAAACTGTAAGGGAGTATCAGGAACTCTATTCTTTGTGCAAACTCTCAGCCCACAAGCTGTTCCCTATCTAATATTCACTCAGACTTTCACCCAAATCTGGGTTAGATGCAGGAAAAACCTACGTTAGCACCATAGATTTACTTTAAATATCTGGATAAGGAAGCAGGAGAGGTCATAATATCTGCAAAATCCAAGTTTCAAAGGTTGAGAGGTAGAAACAAATTGCTGGAACTTCAGCCATATCCCACAAACAAAAAGTGAAAGAGATAGCCAGAGAAGTAAAAGAAAGCAAATGTCCTCATAAGAACCAAGGAGAAAGAACAGCTGAAAAAGAGAGAAACATAAAGACATAAAGAAGATAAAGACTTGGTGTTTCTCATGGTTTGGGTGAGCTAATATCCAGGAGTAGTCTCTGGGCTGGAGGTGAGATAAGGGACCAAATCATGACTCAAACATCTCTAGGCAGTCAACAGGAGCTAAGATGAAGTATTTCTTAAACTTTGATTGAAGGGTGCAGTCTGTAAGAGCCAGGAAAAACTAGCTTGAGAAGTAAGCTGTCTAAGTTCTTTGCCAGCATTTGTGTTCAAATGAGTTTGTTTTCAAGGGATGGTAGCCTGCCTAATGTATTCTGATATTTCAAATTTGTCTCCCAATTTTTTTCTATGTTGATTTTGTAATAGAAATTCATTATCTCTATATAAAATCCACTGCTATATTCCATCAAAGTTACTTTAACCTCTAACCCTCTAAGCTATGTGAACCGTATGCATTAGTAATAACTTATAGTATTGTGCTAGAAATCTGATTCCCATAATTTTGTACTGCAGAAAAAGGATAAAAATGTTATACCTAAATATTCTAATTGAAAGAAAAAAGTTTTATAATGATAAAAAAGAACAACTTGCACGAGTTATCAGGAAGATATTCAAAAGTCTTCAACTTCAAGCTTTTAAAGTTTAAAGCTTATTTTTTTGGATTTTAGAAGGTACATATTGACGTCCTTAGAGGTTAATTGAGCTTCTCAATGGGAAAAAAAACTTCTATACAAGGATTTTTCTGTTCAAATCTCATTTGCATTCTTAGCATCATATTCTTCTCATTAGGAAGCTGTGAACTTTAATAGAAGCAGCACTCTTTCAAAAACATATCAAATGAAAATTTTGTTGCAAAAATGTATGCCAGAAAGTATGCAAGGTTTAATTGGGCAATTGAACCCCTGATTCTAAGTATAAGATGGAAGTTCTCTAGATATGCTTTAAATGAATTAGATGCTGAACATTAAGGCATTATTTTATTTTTGCCAGAGACTCTTATTCCCTACAGGAGGTGGTACATTATTCATTTCATTCACGGTAATGGGTTTCATTTTAATTTGCTGCGGAATGTGTGGTCATGTAACTTTTGCTTCAATTCTTTTTTGTTTCACTTCACTTCACTTCTCTTCACTTCAGGGATTTGCTGAAGGTAATGTGGACCCAGAGGTGGACTTCCACAATGTTTGATGAGGCTGATGCCTCTTCCACTATGATATAAACATATTTCTTCAGTTAGGAATGAGTCAGTCTATCTTCAGATAAGTAGCTTGATGAACTGTTTCTCTCCCCCACCCCCGAACTTTAAGAGAAGGGAAGATAAACCAAGGTGATTTCTCTCCCTATTGCTTGCTCAATAAATTGATGATCCCTAATTCATATGAGCAGAGCTGGCCTTTCCTAATGTATTACTATGAGCCTGAGGTTCCCTTGCAACAGAGCATCATTTATTAAGATCTTGGTGTTTCCCAAGTCATTGGTCCTAAAGTTAGAAGCTGATCATCAATGATTTCTGCAATTACAGGTGTAGTGGGGCTGGCTGAAAGGCTTTGGGGGAGCCTGCCCGGGGAGAGAGAAGCTCGGACAGCTGCTGCCAGTTGGGTGCAGCGGGTGTGGATCGGGCGGAAGGAAAGAAAAAGGAGGAAAGAAAGGGAGTGGGGTGGTTGCTGTTGCTGTTGTCGGGGAGAGACCAGGTGAAGCCGAAGAGGGATTTGAGGCTTTAGCTGGTCCCTTTCTTTGAAGGAGAGAGAAGGAGAGAATGAGAGAGAATGAGAAGGTGGAATTTTATTGCTTTCTTTTGCAGGGGGGATATCCTGAGCAGAGGCAGAGAGAGAGTGAGGAGAGAGAAAGTTGCTGGGGTGGCTAAATTCAGATTTTAACAATAAAGGAAAGGGAGGAGGGGTTTTGACATCGATGAGACCTGAGACTGCGAGCAATGACAGAAGAGAAGGAGAGGCTGGTCGCTATTGCTTTGGAGACCAGCAGTCATCCGAACTTTGATTACTGTTACTTGTGCAAGTTATAGACATTGTGGGGAGTTGCCCTCGTGGGATGAGCTGTTACTGCAGAGCACTGATTACATTCGTTTGTGTTTCCATTGCTGCCTGGAGCTGGGGTTTTCCCCACCCCCTTCTTTCCAAACTGTTGCTGTAAAATCATTGACTATTGCTGCTACGATTGCCTGGGGCTGTTAAACATCACCACGCATTGACTATCGGGGTTAGGGGCTGGTCATCTTTGTTCCTGAAAGTCCCCCCCCCCTTGATTATGAGAATCTGCCACCTCCTCACTTCGCGTGAGCTCCCGCTGGAAAAGACACTTTATCAACACCTTGAGAGGGTAGCTGCAGAGCACGACGGAGGAGAGAGGGACTGGGAGGGCCTGGGCTTTGGCGGCCTCTGAGGGGGTAACGCTACACAGGCAATGAAATAAAGCAATCCAGAATGTAATTCTTACTTGAGAAGTTAACATTCATGAATATATTGGAGGTTTCAAAGGCAGTAATTGCAGCAGGTTTAAATTTAATGGATCAGAAACAAGAACAAATTATAGAGAAAGTAGAAACTGGTGCAATTTTTTGCTAGCTATGTTTATTTTCCTTTTTGAATGTTGTATAGTTATGAGAGATCTATTCATGAAGTACCCAGTTTGTCTATAATACAAAATATCTTCAGTGGATGGTCATTACTGGGCCATCTTTACTTGCATGGGGGAGATAATGACATAATGCCACGTGGATAGGTCAAAAGAGATTCAGATTAAATCCCTGCAAAATGAAATTGCCATTTGTCAGTGACAGTTCTGGCTTATCTCAGTTCTTGTTTTAGCTCTTGACAAGGCCAGACTCCCTATCAAGGAGCAAGTCCACAATGTGGGGGTCCTCCAGTACTCCAGCAATTGGAGCAGCAGATAGAAGATGAGGTTGGGGGGATGTTTTGCGAAGCTCCACTTGATGCACCAAGTGTAGGATTACCTACAGTAGACTGACATACCTGATGACAGTGATTCATATGAACGACATTGTACTGCCTTTGATGATGATATGGAAGCTTCAGTTAATCCAAAGTGCAACAATCTATTTGCTAACCTGAGGGAGCAGATTCAGCCACATAGCACCTAATGGTATTTGGGCTGCTTTTGGGATAGATTGATAGTTCTCTTTCTTTCTTTCTTTTTCTTTCTTTCTTTCTTTCTTTCTTTCTTTCTTTCTTTCTTTCTTTCTTTCTTTCTTTCTTTCTTTCTTCCTTCCTTCCTTCCTTCTTTCTTTCTTTCTTTCTTTCTTTCTTTTTTTATGTGGTAAAATGTCCTTTAGTCCTTCAGAAATGGGAATACAATCCCGTACAATGGAGAGTCAGTCTCCAAATCAAACCAGTGACGGTCCCAAGATCAGCAATCAAAACTGAACAGAGAACACAGAGTGTGTATATGGTAGATTACTGTGGGCAAAGAAGCAAAGTCCTGATTCAGGTAGTTAAAGCAGATAAAAGTCCAAAAGATCTGGACAATAAAGTCAGAACAACAAAACTAACACTATATATTATTCTACTGAAAGGAAAGATTTTAATGTTTCTGTCATCAGAACCTCACTCATCATTAATTACAGAGTAATCAGCTACAAGAGCTACAAGACATCGCCATACAGCAGATGTATTACTTCCAAGAAGGTTTTCCTTGAAATTAAAGATGTTTCCCTTTGAACTTACAGTCATTGTCATTTGGAGACTTCAATTCTTGGTCTAGGATGCCAGCATCCCAAATCAATAGTTAGAACTGGATGCTGACAAAGGTGACTCACTGTTACTTTCCTATTGGACCAGGTTGCAAGAAGTTTGCATTGTTTTCTGGGGATATCTCCATGGGGCTCATGATAGCAATTCTGGCATGGAGAAGACTGATCCACAAATTCCTAAGGTTGACATGAGAGCTACAAAAGCTATATTTACTCTAATTATTTCCATACCAACATGAATATTCTTACATATAGCATGGAATCATGAAACTTTGAATTTCTATCAAGATATCAATGGGATCTAAAATAAATCAAAGCCATCCATGAAGTTGGGCATTAAGTAATTCAGATAAGTTACTTGTACTTAAAAGAATGATGAATCATGAGAAATATAGAAATGAAATCTGGGGCGTTTGTATCTTATATCCAATAACCGGCAGTAATTTAAAAATAGCAATAAGTCATTAGCTTATATAGAGAGATATTCTCTAAATATACATTTCTTTCCTTTTCTGGAACTTCCAAAATCATATAAACATTATTCTCTATTTTGCCAATATTCTCTATATTTAATCTGCCATTATTGTTATTGTTCTGTTCGCAACACAGACATGAAGACGAGGCAGTTGATGCAAAAAAGATGTTCTTTATTTGGTACTTGCACTGAACAGAAGCCAGAACAGAAGAGAGCAGAAGAGAGAGAAATAATGGCAACATGCCCTTTTTATACTCCCCCTGCAAGGGGAGGCTCAACCAATGACTGCAGGCTGTTCTCCCGCCTCGTGCATGCGCATGAGGCTGGAGACAGCCTGTCTGGGTCCCGGGCAAACATGTGGTCTGTCCGGGTCTCTGCAACGGTCCCGGGCAGACATGTGGTCTGTCCGGGTCTCTGCAACTTGTTTCCAGTCTTCCTGGGCCTTGCTGAATGACTCAGCAAGGCCCAGCCTCTCTGCAGACTTTCTGAGCCTTGCTGAATAACTTCAGCAAGGCCCAGTACATAACACCCCTCCCCTCTTGAATGAAACAATACTCACAAGGGATTAACACAGTATACCCAGCAATATAACATTGGCCAGCCGGCCTTTATACATACAGCTTTTATACAATATGGGCACCTTAGAGACCTCCATCTTCTGTACTTGCTTGGAGGACTCTTAACCCATTCTGCTGCGTGGAAACAGACTGGGTTTAATTACAGTTGTACTTATTTGAGGCAGGTGTTGCATAGGCATAAGTGCCTTGAGTGCCTGTTAGGTGTTACAATAGGCATAGGTGCCTGGAGTGTCTGCTAGGTGTTACAATAGCCCAGGGCTTTTCCCTCAGACAACTCAGGTGTTCCCCCTGCCAGCTGACTTGCTGGATCCACAAGACCCAACACCAGAGTTCCTTGGGGGGGTTGAGTTCCCCCAGTCCCTGGGCGGGGTGAATTTCCCCGGAATTCCCTGGGACTCCTCTTGGGAGCATTGTCCCTTGAGCCCAAGACCAGCAGCAGGAGTGCCTGAGTGGCCCATGTACGGGGATTTGTCCCTAGCCAGGGACTTCTGCCAGAGGCAGGAGCCGTCTCCATGGCAAGACCCCTCTAATCTGGAGCTGTCCCTAGCCAGGGACCGTTGCCAGAGTCAGGAGCCTTCCGTGGCAAGGCCCCCATCTGGATCATTAGAAGATGCACCCTCGTGGGGAGACTGTGATCCCCCAATCATACTTGGGGTCCCCCTCCCCCCCGAGAATGGAGCCAGGGGAGGAACCGTGCCCTGGAAACCGCCAGCGTAACTGGTGGATGTGGCATCGGAATGAGCCACAAGATGGAAAAAGGACTTGGATTCCTCCCATTGAATGAACACCCTATGACTAGAATGTGTCACTATCACTTACACATCCTGAACATAGGAGCAAGAGGAGAGTGTATAAAAATTTGCAGAATTCTTACATGAGGATTCCATGCAGGGTTTAGCATCTGTAGCCGTAGCAATGGTTGGTACACAATGCTACATTCTAAGTTGGAATCATACATTTTGCAATGGTAAAACCCTTGTTTTCCCCATGACTTCACTGATGTGACTCTTTACAGTGACTAACACCTGTACAACATAGACATTCTCTTTGGTACAATAAGGAGATGGTTTTCCTTCACAGTAACATGATACATACAACCAAGTGTTAAGGTAACCCCTTTATTGATGAAACCACTTGGAGTCCCAAAGGTGCCTGCAGCCGTGGCACCTGTGAAGCACCACCCGGTCTGAGTGCAGCCTGTCCAGCTTCGTAATGCATCTGCGACTCCCCAGCGGAATTCAGCTGGGCTCTTCTTGTAGCTGTGTAAGGTGTGGTGCAGTATGTGCAAAGAAAATCAGCTAACCTGATGATGCCAGGTTCCTTGAGTGATTCTCTTGCATGTGTCTTTGGTGGTGCGCACCATGCGTTCAGCCTGACTGTTTGTGGCAGGATGAAAAGGAGCAGATCAAGCTGTCTTGGAGAATGCCTGAAACTCAGAAGAAGTAAATTGTGGACCATTGTCTGAAACTAAAACATCAGGAAGGCCATGTGAAGCGAAGATTCCTCTGAGCACCTGGATGGTCCTGGCAGTAGTAGTAGAGGACACAGGAATGACCTCTAGCCACTTGGAATGGCTATCCACAAGGAGGAGGAAGAATTGCCCCTGAAAGGGCCCAGCATAATCTATATGGACACGTGACCAAGGAGTGAGTGTCTCCTCCCACCTATGTACAGGGGCCTGGGGCATTTCTGGCCATGATTTCTGGATGTCCCTCATGAAGAGAGAGCAATACTCTAGTCCTCAATGAGGCCGGGATGACTACTTGATTGCCCCACAGGATACACCCTTTGAATGTGGACAATTCGTGCTTCCTGCGCCAGAAACTCTGGAAATCAGTACCAGGACACGTGTCAGGCCATCCTGACAACACACATATCAGCACGCATGCAAGTGTGTGATCAGTGGCAGTTTCTGCAGCCACATCCCTAGCACTGAGGGCAGATTCAGGTAAGTCCTGAATAGACAGAATATGTACAGCAGGAGCAGGGTCTGCCTCTATTTGTTTAAGAGGTAACCTATTCAGGCCAGCAGCGTGGCCCATCTCAGTACCTGGTTTGTGAACCAGTGTGTAATCATAAGCTGCTAAGGAAATAGACCATCTCAGCATTCTATGAGATATGATATGTGGGGGTTGTTTGTGAGTAGTAACAACCCCAGCAAGGCTTGTGTGCAGTATGGACCATGGAATGGCGGCCCTCGCATTCCTCATGCTGAATTCTTAGCGTGGCCTCCCCCTGCACACTGACTCTTGAAACCTGACAGTCAGGGAGGAAAAACTTGGAGGGCCTGAGCTGAACTCGTGAGCCCCCCCTGGAACAACTTGTATTAAGGTTGGCAGCAGCAATAGGAAGAGCGGATCTTGTGTCCAGCTCCATAGCCAGGGGAACTCCCTGCAACTTAACAACCATGCGCAGTTGTGTCTTAAGGGGCCTGTGAGTCCCTGTTTTACACACACCCCTACGGGACGCGCAGAAGCCCACCCTGTATTGGCTGGGGACCATGGTACCTTTCAGAGGCAACTCATTAGGGGACTTGTGTATCTGGCGACCCAAATAGGCTGATACGATGTGGCCTTGCCTGCCACATGCCCGGCAACAGCAAAAGGAGAACAGCAGTCGGCTCTCCTGTGGTGACCCCCACAGCCGAAACATCGAAGGGATGCAGGCGGTGGCCCTCTGCGCTCTTGCAGTCTTCTTGCCACCACTGGTTGAAGTCTGTCCACGGATTCGTCTCCGGAGGCCTCTCGCACGACTTCTTAGTGGACGGGGACTGCAGCTGGAGGGTTCAGGGTCGCGAAGTGTTGGACTCGCCAAGACGGCCCAGCTTGGACATTGCTGTGCCCGATAGCCTCGGCCACGTCTCTCGCCACAAGGAAGGAGGAAGGAATGGGAATGAGTCTCACGAAGCCAAGCCCACCTCCAGCGTTTGCGTACTGGTAGGCGGCTGCTTCTCCAGGACGCCGCGCTTCTCGGAGAAGGGGTCCCACGAAGCCAAAAGCCCACCTCCAGCATATTCGTATTGGCAGGTGGTTGCTTCTCCTGGACGCCGTACTTCTCGGAGAAGGGGTCCCACACAGCCGAGCCCGCTTCCAGCGTCTTCATACTGACAAGCGGTGGCTTCTCCTCAATTCCTTCCACTTCAAGGCGTGAGAAGGGGTCCCTTGAAGCCGAGCTCACCTCCAGCGTCGTCATGCTGGCAGGCAGTCGCTTCCATCAGATGCCGAACTTCTCCGCTCGTCAGGCCTTTAGGTGAGTAGGCCTAGCAGCATCGTAGCAGCCTTCTGATGCGGCGAATCCCACCTTCGTCGCCAATGTTCTGTTCGCAACACAGACATGAAGATGAGGCAGTTGATGCAAAAAAGATGTTCTTTATTTGGTACTTGCACTGAACAGAAGCCAGAACAGAAGAGAGCAGAAGAGAGAGAAATAATGGCAACATGCCCTTTTTATACTCCCCCTGCAAGGGGAGGCTTAACCAATGACTGCAGGCTATTCTCCCACCTCGCGCATGCGCACGAGGCTGGAGACAGCCTGTCTGGGTCCCGGGCAGACATGTGGTCTGTCCGGGTCTCTGCAACTTGTTTCCAGTCTTCCTGGGCCTTGCTGAATGACTCAGCAAGGCCCAGCCTCTCTGCAGACTTTCTGAGCCTTGCTGAATAACTTCAGCAAGGCCCAGTACATAACAGTTATAGTCAGGATTCTCAGTAATTTATTATACATCTTGGTTATAGGGAAAGGATAATCACACTATAACCTATGGAATGAGTATGTTTCTCAATAACAGTTTTGCAGTCCAAAGCACCCTCAGAGAATGCTGCCAAAATTCAGGAGCAAATCTTCTGATTTTTGAACACTTGATTTTTTTTCTCTTCTTCTTTTGGATAAAGGCAAAACTTAAGACACATAAGTGCCCCATCTATTAGCCCCTCATCCCTACTTCATCCAGACAAGTAAAATATTTGATTCTTCTATCTCTGCATTCAGACACATTAAATGAAAACCTCTGGAAAAGACTTTAATATTGGGAATGGTAGAAGGAAAGAGAGGAAGAGAATGACCTACCACAAACTGGATAGACTCAGTTATGGTAGTAATACAGTAAGATCTAAAATAACAGGCTAGGTACAGATCTTCATGAAGAAAATCTAGGACTTGAAAAGGACTTGATCTTTATCTATCTATCCATCTATGATCTATATCTGTCTATCTGTCTGTCTGTCTGTCTGTCTGTCTGTCTGTCTATCTATCTATCTATCTAAGATTAGATTGGATTGGATTGGATTGGATTGGATTAGATTAGATTAGATTAGATTAGATTAGATTAGATTAGATTAGATTAGATTAGATTAGATTAGATTAGATTAGATTAGATTAGATTAGATTAGATTAGATTAGATAGATTTATTGTCATTTTTTACTGTGGGCACAACGGCACACATTAAGAATGAAATTTAGTTGCTTGCTCTCAAAGTGTACACATACATAACACACATTTAAGCATGCTGTATACAACATATGTATAGACCTACACCCTCACATATAAGTAACATATAAATATTAATCACTGTCCATCTTGAATACATAATGGAATTAGAGTTCACAAGATTAATACTGTATGGAACAAAACTGTGACTGAATCCGGATGTTCTGCTTCAGATACCATGGAGCCTCCTCCCAGAAGGTAACAAGGAAAACAGGACATGAAGAGGATGTGTAGTGTCCTAGACAATCTTGCAGACCCTGCTCAAGCAACGCTTATGTGCTATGTCCTGGATGGAAGGGAGGAAACTGCCAATGATTTTTTCAGCCATCCTCACCAGTCTCTGCACCGCCTTCCTGTCTGAAGCAGTGATGCTTCTAAACCACTGGATGTCAGTGCAACCAGACGGTAATCATTGAGGCCTGTAATTGTGAACTTTTTTGGCACTGGCAAAATGGTGGCCATCTTAAAACATGATGGGACCACTGCCTGCTGCAATGAGAGATTGAAAATATCTGTGAGAACACAAGCCAGCTCATCTGCGCATTCCCTAAGAACATGTCCAGAGATATTATCTGGGCCTGCTGCTTTCCGAATGTTAACTTTCCGCAGTGTTTTCCGGACAGAGGTGACATCAAAGCTAAGCACTTGCTTGTCAGGATGGGGCACAGCTTTCCTAGCAGGAGTGCTATTTGATGCCTCAAATCTTCCAAAAAATGTATTCAGCTTGTTTAGGAAGTCTGTGTTGTTCTTGCATCTCGATGGAGCCATCTTATAATCCACAATGATCTGGATTCCTTGCTACATTTGCCTGGTGTTTATTGGGTCCTGAAAAAAATTCTAAATTTTCTGGCAATGGGCTTGCTTTGCACCTTTTATGGCATTTTTCAAATTAGCTCTGGCTGTTCTAAGTGTCAGCATGTCACCGGATTCAGCATATTGTGGACCTCATAAGTCAGCCACAGTTTTTCATTCACCCTCACAACAATGCTTTTAAGGATACAGACATCCTCTATGCACTTTTGGATATATGCAGACACCGTGGTGGCATTCTCCTCAACATTTATATGTTGGTTATCAGTAGCTGCTTCTTTAAATGTGCCCCAATCCGTGCACTCAAAGCAGTCTTGTAATGCTTCTATAGCTTCCTCTGCCCAAACCCTCACCTGCTTTACTACAGGTTTTACTCTGACTAATAAAGGTTTATATGCTGGAATAAGCAGCACTGAGAGATGGTCAGAGGGGCCCAGGTGAGGCAGGGGATAGCTTTGAATGCATTCTTGATGTTGGAATAAGCAAGATCTAATGTTGGAATAAGCAAGATCATAAGGACATATCTTCCTTATGTCATAATGTCCGCAGTCCAACCTCACTGAGCTCTTTGAAAGAAATTCTCCGTTATTGCTTTTGCCCTGAGGATTAAACATCTAATTTTGTACAAAAATAAAACTTCTCCCTTAAGTTAAGCTAAGTACATGTCTTGACAACAATGGCTTATGATTGTCTTTTTGCATTTTATTCTACTTCTCCCTATAATGTGCTGCTCTGGGATTTCTTGTTTGTACCCCATCCAAACACTGATCATGTCTAATCCCTCTTAACTTTTAAAGTTCACTCAAGCTAGCTGCAGCCAGCTAAAAAAATTTCTAGATAAATGCTGGTGAAAATGGAAGTTACAAATTAGAGGTGTGAATGTGGGGGAGTTCATCTATTTTCTTTCTTCATAAGAAGTTATCAGTTCACATTTTTCAAATCAGTAGGCCAAGTGGAATACAATTACTGCTTTGTACCTGTACTTACCAGAATTTTATGATGCAGCTCTGCTAACAAAAATTAGAGACAAGTGCTTCACTGTAAGTAAATGTGTACACAACACTAAGTATGGGTAAATGGAAATAAAATTGAGGGCTATAATGCTCACCTTACCTTGAAGACAGGTATTACGAACCATGCATAGACTAACAATGGAATTTTCCTGCATAAGTCATATTAATGTTTTTTTAAAGATAAACCAAATTCTTGGAAAATAATATGACTGACAGTTACTACTTGAATACCTACTGCTTGGGAACAAAGACTTAGAAATGTTAGCAACTCCACAATTTAATTGCAAAAAAAAATGTCTCATTTTCTATATCACCAAGTTCCACTTTGAGCTTTAGAGCCAGTCTAGTTATGCAACAAGTGCAAGCTTTAGAATTTTTCCCTAT
The DNA here is from genome assembly GCA_023970755.1 of Azemiops feae. NCBI lineage: Eukaryota > Metazoa > Chordata > Lepidosauria > Squamata > Viperidae > Azemiops > Azemiops feae. Next base: position 2,066,353 of record JALGBA010004054.1, on the reverse strand, counting down.
GTCATTTTAGATGAAAAAGGTAATTGAAGTATGCAGAAAACTGGCTTTACCATGCTGGCTTTTTGGAACTGATTATAGTTGCAAGAACAACCTTCCTTCCAAATGACTCCCTTTGATGTGGAACTGAGTTGGCGTTCTTTCTTTGATTTTTTTTTTTTTTACTCCACTTCCTCTAAAAATACCCTAGGAGTTGAGAAAATCACGTTTAGAATACCTGAAGGCAAAGCACAGAGAGCAATGTAATAGACTGCTGTTTATTTTGTGAAGCCAACCTAGAGAATTGAATAGAAAAAGAATTGTTTGTTCATATCTTTTCTCTAAGATGATATGTATCATTGTCTTTATAAACACTTGGCTGAATACCCTTTTATTATATTTTTAAAAGCAGGACAAGTACTTGATTCATTTTTACAACTCATTTATTTTATATGAGAAAACTGTAGCCCAATTTACTCACAAATTCTTTTGTCTTCTTTATGGGAAAAAGAAAGCAGTGGGGGAATCATTTTTTAAATAATAAAGCTCTAGACTCAAACTCTTTCTTCAACAGTCTACCAATTCTAAATGTCTTTAGTTGCATCAGTGGCCATGAGAAAGTAGGGTAACATCCATTGCACTGCACAACAATCTATCTTTTTAAGTTAGCTGGGGTGCTCACTTGCCTGCTCGTACAGTACCCTAGATTTCTTGTCCTGTCTTGCCAATGTCCACACTGAACTTCATGACTGCTCCATGTTATCCAGGAGCCTGTTCCACTGGTATCTGAACCCACATGTACTTAAAAGCACACATTGTATTGGCATTCTGTTTTGCTGGAGCCAGTCAAATGGAACTGGAAAAAGTATTATTTGTTCTCATAGTCAGATCACTTCAATATGTACAGGAGTGGAGAACTGTTTAAATAGTCCTACCTAGGCACCTGATAGACTGGATGGTTTCCTAAATGTGCTTAGAGGATGTTATACTTCAGAGGTCCCCAACCTTTTGAGCACCAGTGACCGGTTCTATGGAGAGAGGTTTTTCTGCGGAACGGAGGGTATATGGTTTCATGTACTCCATGCATCCTGCAGATGGGGCTTTGCTTGTTCATGTGGATCAGTTTGTGGCATGCCACGGCCCAGTGCTGGTCTATGGACTGGGGGTTGGGGACCCCTGTTGTACTTTATCTGTTGCCAATACTGTTGATTTCACAACTAATACATGCAACTCAGAAATAGCCCAGATTGCTGACATTTTTACTACTCTAGTTCTATTACAGGTATTACTATTCCAGTAGAACTACATAAGTCCTGTGTTTACTATGGAGATATATCAGATCAAATATACATATGGTCCCCTTTTCAAGGACCATCTGAAAGTCTCTTCTGTGACAATGACTGTCTCAGGCAGAGTGATGATACTTTGTCATAATATGTATATGTGTGCACCTCCTTCATCCAGTTGTTAGGAGAGGCTTGCTCTAAGCAATCTTTATTATTCGTTTTTGTGAAGTCAATCAAATTTACTTTGATCTTGACTCCAATGTTGGGGCTGGTCATATGGAGGCAACTTCTCCTATTCATATGGATAAATTTCAGCTTGCAGAGAGAAAAGATATAAACAGATGATGTGAAGAAACAATGACTCAACAGTTGTCCTCACAACTGGCTAATTATCTGATTGAGACTTACTCTATAGTTAAGAGAAGTAATCAATGTTTCCTTAAGTGTAGAATGTGTTTCTATCTGCTTAAAAAGATAGTTATAAAATCCTTACCAAAAAGTTTTCACTTGACCCAGAATAGCTGTTTAATTACAGGGAAATCTTAGGCATACTATTATTGGTAAAGTGATTTTCAAAAATTGTGGTGGTGTCACAGCTCCAAACGCATTTGGATTAAATTATATAGACCCATTACAATTGGATTTTCAGACATTTCCTGTATCTTTAAGTAGATTAGATACTAAAAATTATTTCTTTATTGGTAGGTATATTTGTAAACTTTGTAAAATTTCACTATCATCTCTCCTTATTTTGTATTTTTTTAAGAATGTGTTCTTTATTGCTTCATCTAATTTGTTCCTTCTCTAATTTGCTCCTCAGAGATTTTCTTCATTTCAACATAAACCAACAATATGAAAATGGCCTACAATCATTTTGTTGTTGTTGCTGGCTTCAAACTCCAGAGAACATTTTGATTACACCATGAGCCAATAAATTTCACTTCCTGCTGGTAAATAAAAAATGTTAACCAGATACTTTTCATTTCCTGAGCGAATATGAGTAACAAAATACTTCTGTTTACTACAGAAAGAACAAAAACTTTATTTCCAGACTTTATATAGTTCCCAGTCCTTGAAGGTGATAGTGTGGCCATTTACTAAACAAAATCAGGCCTATTGGCACAAGCGGAAACCTTTGTGTTCTGAAACTTTTTCCTATGAAGCACTCATTCTTGCTAAATATTAAATCAGCTACTCATGCATTCCTTACTTCTACCATATACATTCTTACCATATGCAGAACAACCAATTTTTAATTCCACAACTCTTCCTAGGTTGTGTTCCTTGCTGCCTTTCTAATATTTTTATTTTGACAAACAATTTATCATGCTTAACAAACTAATTACCATGTAAGTTTATTTTTAAAAAATTGTTATATAATATCAGACATTAACACTAATATATGTCAGCCCCACTAAGTAGACCAGATCAGGAAATCAGTTCCACACAAAGACAACAATTTTTACTGAGATTGCCTATAATCACAGAATTTTGCAAATCTTGGGCTCTTCCTGGACCTCTACTTATAACTCAGTGAATCATGGAGGTGCCAGCCTAATTTGCTTCTGAAATTTATTTTGTTTTCCAGGGCTTAAATTTTTCACCATCTTTGCCTAAGTTTCCATCAAAGTCATCTCCATTACTCTCTACATATTAAACAAGTTGCATAGTCTCTCCGTAATCAAACCACATTCATATGTCAATAATTCCTCAGTTTACACCATCTACACCTACAGCCCTATCATTTTCTATACTCTCACAGCTTCTAAAATTTATTATCCCTGGATACTAACATTTATACATTCCCATTTATTTCCTTCTGTTTAATTATCACTATTTATTGAAGCATAGCATGCAACTATCATCAGTTTTTAAATATCTACTTTATCTGTATCTGCGACAATCAAGATGATACTAATTCATCTTTTCTAATAATATTTTGGCCCTTTTATTTTTAATTAAATCTCTGCTTTCAGTTCTTTGTCTTTTTGGTGAATATAGTAACTTGTATTCACCATATCCAGTCCAGAATATTAGACCACCCTCATTCATATGTATTATATTTGTCCCTTTCTCTTAAGTTCACAAACACACAACTTACTTATATCTATTTATTTTATTTACTTAATTCATTCCTGTCTTTACCATGTATTCCTTTTACTTTCCATGATGCAATATGTTATGGCTGTCACTATTAGGGTTCATATAGTTTTATCTTTGCTGGCAATTATGGAGTTGTTCAAAGATTTTATATTTCATATCCAAGTCACATGTAACAATCTTTACCAGTGGCAAGGATACAATTATAGTCCCTTAGGCAGTAGGTCACAAACACAACCAAAATCTAGTTTGTTTTTTTTCCCAGTGCCCACAATTCTATGCAAATTATAATCTCTAATTTAAAAACTACAGCCAACATAATTCCACCATTACATTAATATCCTCATCTTCTTCTTCAAAGCACTGAGAGATATTAGTATGTGGCAATGTATGTTGCACCATTACATAACTTGAAGGCGCAGTTTGATTAATGGAAAATAAAACAAAAAACCAAATCTGTCATCTACATGTTGCAGTTTTATAGTAAATGAATTCACATTTGGAAAGGTTTCAAATCCCTTTTCCCTATCTTTGACAGATTCAAGTGAAAATGTATTATAAGCTCCCCCCCCATTGAAATGTATGAATGAATATACACACACACACGACAAACATATTCAACATATATACACACATGCTTATTTCATTAAATCTACCCTTTTATTGCTTTTTCATTTCCCCTTCATGACTCACATTATGATTCAACAAACTGCCATCTGTATAGCAAAGGCAATTATGTCATTTCATGACAAGATTATTTATGCCTGTTATAGAGATTTTACAGAACTTGTTAACCTTTATTTTTGTAGCCAAGCTTGAAATTGCTATCTTGTAGACAATTTTCAATGAAGCTATGGTGAAAATGGAGGCAAATTGACATTTCAAGAATTTCCACTTTTTTCTCATAGTCATTTATAGTTTTGGTAATAATGATGATTGTTATTATTTTAACATTCTGATATATGTTCTGATACATTGTATATTTACGGTAGACTCTATTAGCCTTGAACCAATGGACTTTGGTGTCAATCTGATTTAGGATTAGCTAGCAATACAACTCCTTTTCTTAAACTGCAGATTTGAAAGTAGCCAGAGTAGAAGGTGAATATATATAATGAAACATTAGTAAATATAATAATTATGTTGCGATTTGAGTTTAAAAATAGAGCCTGAGTCTGATGTTTAAAATACTTGCCATCTTTGTGTCTAAGGTAAATACTCAAACAGATACTTCTTAGATGTGTTAAATTTTGGTGACAGGGAAAGTTGCCCAGTAATTTTTGTGTCTCAATGGAGATATGAACCTGGGTCTTCTTAGTCCTGCAAATCTTGAACCAAAATCTTAACACTGGAGCCTCAAACTCAAGGACTGCATGAGGACTAGTTCATTAACCCAAGGGCAGGAAAAAAAAGATTTTGTACATTGATTCCAACATCACAAATGAATCAAACTGGAAGAAAATGAACAGCTTCTTAGTATGCTCTTAAACATAAATTTATTAAATGAAAAAAACTGTACTTTAAAACAGATCCATCTTAATTAGCTAGAGACATTTGTCATTAAACAGAATACAAATTTCTGATTTTATTATCGGGTTGATACATATTTCTTCAAGATCATATTTAGGATATTACAACTTAGTAAATCTATCCCAGAGCTGCCTAGATCCTTCTTCATTTCCCCTTTTTTTCTCCCAGGAGAACTGCAGGGATTAAAAGATTGCTCTTATAATAAGATAGTAACCTTGCCCAGGTTTCTTTCTGTCTCATCTTGTGCTAAACAAAATCAAGGTGTGGCTGTTTTGAGTTTCTTTCTCACCTTTCCTTCTATTATCTGAATAGATCAACTCTACATTCATTTACACTTAGGCAGCCCCAGCTTCCCAGCCAAGTCTCTCCACTGCCCTTACCCAGACAACCTGGTACTTCCTCAGAAGCAACCCACCATAGAATATGGGGCAATTGAGGATTCCCAGGAGGAACTGTTGCTTGGGGTCACTAAATGCGTAGCTCAGTTGACCAAACTACATTGCTGCCAGGATCCAGATCAATGGACTGGGCCATGAGTTGTGAAAATGTGGTAATCCCAATTCAAATATTTATTTTGTTATATGAAGGTCTATACCTGTAGGACCTCCATTCCTCAACAGGATTTCTTTGCTAAGCTCATTATGTGTATGTTTAGCATACATGTTTAGTTCTTTATCAGTATCTTTATCAGCAGGGTCTCTACTAAGGAATGCCCTGCAGGTAAAATTTGATTTCTTATTTTATTTTTTTATAAATAAAATATCTTAAAATATATTTAAGATAATAAAATATCTTATTTTATTTTTAAAAGGCTTCAAAATCTATATTTTTACCCAAGCCATTTGAAACTTTAGAATGTTCTGTTTTTGACAGATCTTCCAAGTTTATAGATATATAAGCTGCCCAATGCCACCATAGATTAACCAAAGAAAAAAGTTTCTTTCCCAGAAAAGTTTTTAATTTTAAAAAACAAATTGATTTTAAAGATACAAAGTAAGGGATTAGACTTCAGGAGTAAGGAATGAGAAGTGACCCATTTTACCCTGTACATGTTTTCAGAGGACAATCTAAGAGCAAGGCCCACTGCACCTTTGTATTTTTAAAAGCTTTATTTTCTTTATCTTGTTCCTTAGATGCTTGAGATGCTAAGAATTGTTGAAGACACTTTTCTTCCAGGTTTTTGACAGCCTTGCATCATCTTCCCAGCCTTCCTCTGACACTACAGCACATTCTGGTGAAGGATGCTCTTACTTCTCAAAAGAGCAATCTGAAACTAAATAGAAAGCCTAAAGTCCTATTCTACGGTGTTCCACCTGTGATTGTAGGGATCGCAAACTGAATCCAGGCAGGCTAATCAGAGTCTGCTTCATTTCAGGAAAAATACCTGCCAACTGTCACCTTATGCTTGCTTGTGCATCATTGCCGTGCAGTGACAGTCTGCCATGGACTCTGGGGAAGGTGGATGGGAGGGGGGAATATTTGAAGAGGGAAAGCGAAAGTTTTAACTGCTGTATCCTCCTGAGACACTGCTTCAAGGTCATCCAGCTGGGAGAAGAATGCAACTGCATACCAACCTTCTGAAAACATCTTGTTTGAACCTGATTGGATACAGGGGGGATTAGTGATGGGAGGCTGTTAAGGGAGGGAAAAGTTGAACTTAGTGATTTTGGTGCATGATTCTAACTTCTGGCTATGCACAGCTGCAATACACTTGACTTCTAATAAAACTATGCCTTTCTCAACAAATGGAGCCAAGGATTGCTTCTACTTAGAGGTTTAAGTGGCAGCAGGTCTGACAATACCAAAGTTAGCAAAAACTAGGACAGCAATAGGACAGAAGTAGGAAAGCATTTTATTAATTCTGTCCTTCATGTTATTTTTCACATTGTTTGGGCAGGAAGAGTGTTCTTATAGTTCTCCAGAGCAATATTAATTGAGACAGCAACAGATTGCATGAGGACTTGGGAAGATCATCTCCCTCCTTGCTTTCTCAAGCACAAACAAATCTCTGTTAAACATAATGCTTGGCCGAACCCTAAGGGGAGAACTAAAATATGCAGACATGGTTCACATCTCAGTTTTCCAGACTAATAGCACAGAAACCAAATGATGGAAAAGTTAGCATTAATGTCTGCCATGCATCAATAATTGCATTTCTTAGTATTCCGTGTTGTAATCATTACTCAGATTACCCCAGAAGAGCACAATAGGTGAAAATATAGCTCCTGACATTCATGCTACTTGAAAAACACTACCAGCAAATAAAGGGGTGGGAAACTCGGCTTCAATAGCATGATATATTAGCAGTCACTGACAACTTTGGCTTTTAAGAAAGAATGATAAATATAAAATATTATCTTCTATGACACAGGAGCTGTTTCAAAGGCAACCCTAGAAGCAGAATCCTTTTCATATAAGTAAGTGGCAATATTTTTAAAAAAGTCTCCTCTCTGAATTAAAAATATTAGTTTTCTACTTCTCTTCATATGGGTCTCTCATGCAGTCATGAATACAGTATAACACACACACACACACACACACCATTGTATGAAAAAGTGTTTCCTTTTAGATTTTCAGATTTTTCCCCCATCTCTTTGTCTATGAATATAATCAAAACTCTTCAAGGTCCTCCTAAGATATGAAGGGAGTCTGAATAGTGAACAAATGAGACCAAAGGTTGGTGCTTGGGTTGTTTTTTCTCCCCATCAACTAAGTAATCCAATCTGCAATGTAACATGTGAAAAAGTAGATGTTCTCTAGATTCACAAAATGGTCACACCACATTTAGTGGCAATAACTGCAGCCAAACTCTTCTTCGAATTGGCGATTAGTTATTTATACTGCTCTGTAGGAATTCTGGATGATTCTTTCATAACAATGTTCTTCAACTCAATAAGATTTGCTGACATAATTTTCTCTTTTTACATACATATTTTACGTGCGTCCTGAACATACACACACAAACACAAACATACACACACAGAGAGACAAGCACATACACAAACATAGCCAACTTGGGGTGCCATTTGTGCCCCTTTAGACTGTGTTCATGTTATATAACATTTCTACAAGAATGTGGCACATAACTGTCAGTAAACCTCTTCCTTCGAATTTGGACGATTAGTTATTTATACTGCTCTGTAGGGAATTTACCAATTCTTTCATACAATGATCTCAACTCAAAAAGATTTGCCAGGATTTTCTCTTTTTACTTTATGGATTTTACGTGCGTCCTGAACATACACACACAAACATGAAAACACACACACAGAGAGATAACATAACAAACATAGCCAACTTGGGGTCATTTGTGTCAGACTGTGTTCAATGGAAAAGGAATAAGGTGTTCAAGAGTGAGATTGAATTGAAAGTTGATTTCTACAAGAATGACATAGAAAAGGAAATTATACTGAACATACAAAAGGTACTGGTTGATGTCTTAATAATTAAAAAGAATATACAAACAATAAACCAAGAGAGTAACATAGGTAATATTCCTTTATTGGATTTACAAAAGAGCCTTGTTAAAGTTTTAAAGTTTTTGTGAGAAGGAAGAAAGAAAGAAAAAATAAAAAGAAATCAAATTCAATAACACTATTTGAAGGGACTAAAGATTAAGATTGATAAAAGTGAAAGGAAAGAACATAAATATGGTTTATTTTACCAAGATTAAAATATACATGTTGTTATCTCTGGTAGGCTTAATGAACTTTTGCTGACATCAGGATTGCAATGACAATGCTTTCTGGATTTACAAGGTAAGAGATGGGATATGGGAAGAAGCATTCATTTGTTGTATTTTAAAAGATGATGATAAATGGCTTATACTTGTGATGAAGATGAGAAGTCACTTCATGAAAGCACTATCCCTTTTCAATGTGCAGTACTATATCACACACATGCTCCAAAGTACTGAAAGTACTTGTTGGCACTGCTGGTAGTAAATCCTGGAAATGTAACCTTAGTATTAATATGAAGATTAAAAGTTATATTTTTTATATTCAGTTATCTGAAAGTATACGAAATTCTTGACCAAAGATGTAAAGACGGAGGTTTTCATGCATCAATGTGCTTAATTGTTCTTGACTGTGACTTGAAAATATTGACTTCCAGCTGATAGATGTAGGGAGTTAGGAAGCAAACAAATTTACTTTTAAAATGTATACGGTTTATGTATTTATTGCAATTTATATATTGTACTAGAAATTACTGAAAGGTACAGTATGTCAAATGAACTAGTTTGGAAGTGGTTGAGGCATCAGGCTAGAAACCGGGAGTCTGTGAGTTCTAGTCCTGCTTTAAGCACAAAGCCAAATGAATGACCTTGAGCCAATCACTCTTTCTCAGACCTAGGAAGCAGGCAATGGCAAACCACTTCCGAAAAAGCTTTCAGAGAAAACTGCAGGGACCATCTCATGTGCTTGCCAGGAGCAAAAACTGACTTGAAGACACACGCACACACACAAATTATGCCAGATTTTACTTATACCAACCCTGGTATAAGTAAAATCTGGCATAATTTGTGTGTGTGCGTGTGCCTTCAAGTCAGTTTTTGCTCCTGGCAAGCACATGAGATGGTCCTTGCAGTTTGGAAACAATTTTTGTTTTTGGAAACAATTTTGCAGAATGCCTGGAAAATAGCTACTGGGATAAGGATAGGATATTTCTGTTTAAATAACACTAGCTGATAGGTTTGTAATTTTCAGGAAATATTGTTTAAGAAGTTCATTCTTATTTCACATTCATATTTCAAAGGACTTTCTAAAGATGACAGGAAAATGCTTCTGGAATCTTAGATTTGTCATATTTATTTTAATTATTCATATCTTGCATTAGAAAAGGCATTTCAACCTCACAAAATCCTCCTTTGTTTTAATATTTCAATATGTGGCCATTACTTGATTGCTGTGTACAGCTCTCTTTATGCCTCAGAGTAAAACCAGCCAGTGATCTTGTTATCACACCCAAAGAATAAGCAAAACAAGATTTTTTTTCCCCACTGTTTTATTCTGAATCAGGCAACCAGCAGAAGTTGTCTTGGGGAGCCAAAGATGAATGAGAGCAAGCATACTGCACTGCTTTATGAAATATACAGCTAATTTGTCTTTTCAGAGAAATAGATTGTTACAGACACTTGGATATTTCTGAGTATGACTGTTTCACTTGAGCTACTTCTTGAGAAAGATGGATAGTTCTGATATTGTTTTAAAATGCTAGAAATTGCTTGCAAATGCATGACTAGCTGAGCAAAGTAGCTACTTTATCAGAAATATAGAATCAGATTCTTGTTGCAGACACTTTTACCTTCAAGACCATCACTGATGGTTGAAAACATTTGACATTAATACATTAATAAAATTCTTTTTTAGTTTAAACATCAAATTCCATAGTTTCCTCTATTACATATTTAAACCCTTAAGGTTATGATTGATGCTCTGCTTTTTAAATATGCAAAATAAATACCAAGTTGAAACAAGTATTTGTAAGCATTTTAAGTGAAAATATTTGGAATTCAACATTTGATTTTTTTTTCCCCTCAAATACTTTCTTTAAAGTTTTTGGCAACCAATAAATACATTCTTGGCTTCTTACATGCCATCTGTAATCCACATAATTGTATTGATAATCATGTTAATTAGCTCTGCCCAATTTGGCATGTTCTAGTTGCATTGAGATTGCAACAAAATAGATGTTAGGTAAGTAGATAGATAGATAGATAGATAGATGATAGATAGATAGATAGATAGATAGATAGATAGATAGATAGATAGATAGATAGATAGATAGATAGATAGATAGATAGATAGATAGATAGATAGATAGATAGATAGATAGATAGATAGATATGACAGACATACATACAGATATTTTAGAGAAGATGTAGGGTTCAAATAAGTAAACAGGATTTACCATTGCCATGGAGACTGTAAAGTTCCAGGACATCATTAACTGATTGTAAATGACTGAATAGGTTGTTTTAATAGATTGAAAATTGCTATTGAGCTCTACACAAAGCATGAATATTAGTATAAACAATATAAATCACAAAATGATATTGTGACATCACTAAATTCTATCCATAATATTAAAACTTTATTTTGGTTAAAAACATATTTGTAAAATTGAAATAAAGGCTTTTTGCAAACAGAAACCCAAATTTGGGAAGTGGTATAAATCCATGTATTAAATTGAAGCATAGGAATAATTTCCAATTTACATTAATTTATTTGATAGAGCTCTGGATACGAGGTTATTCTAGATATTGAAATATTCTCCCACAGTTAATTTACCATTGTTCCATAGAAGGGATCAGCTGTCCTTTCCAATAAAAGGCACACAGTAGTATCCTTGCAATAGTTAGCATGTACAAAGTTGGTTCAATAAAGTCTAAGGAACTGTATAGTTTATTAAATGTTAGTAAAAATAATGCAGGTGGGAATGGGAATTCAATATTTAAGGTTTGTTTCATTCATTTTCAAGAATTGTTGAGCTTTACAGCATTAATACAAAATATGAAAGTTTTGATATGAAATAATGAGTTAGCTAGTTCATTATATTTCCAGCAATTTTTAGAAAATGAACCAATTCTTTTAGCAAGTCAGAACTGGAGTAATATATTGGTAAATCAACCTATACCAATTTTCTCTAACTATAATACTCAATGTAAATTTAATACTCTTCTTACAATGAATTTCCCACTGTTGCATATCTATTTCTGCATCTAAATCCTTTATCCATTTTATCCTGAAGTCTTTCACTTGTTGGGTTTTTGAGTCATACATCACAATTAATTACCAGAGTCTCTGAGTTAAACATTGCAAGTTTTTCAGATTCAGAAAGGTTTTTTTAATTTTTTTCCTTTGCTCCTTTGTATACTTTTAATACCATGCTAGATATCTGAAGATCCTGTAAAGTATCTTCAGCAACTGTAAAGTATGTCTCTCAAAAGATTTTATATTTGTCTTATTAATAATTACATTTTGCAATTCACACAAATAATTCTGTCCCACTGAGTAAATGTTTTTGTACTTTCCTCTTCGTTGAAAAACATAATAAAAAATGCAAAGTACTGATCATATGAGTTTTATGGCCATTAAAAGTATTCATGGTAAAAAAAAAACAGCAAATGTATATGAAGTATCCAGAGCATGATATTATAAAAGTGGCATGCAAAGCAAAACCTTAATCATTTGTGAAATTCAGTCTCTCCTATGTTTCAATGCACTCTTTTGACAAAATTCAGTTCTCCTCCTTCTCAAATCTTGAAGAAAATGGTAGCATTGTCAAAAGACATTTCAATATTTCCTAATGTCAACAATCGGGTATTGTATTTTATCAATTCTATAGCCACTTAACTTAAGGTAAATCCCACTGAAGTTCATTGGGCAGGCTTGAACACGATAACATTTGACATTTAGCCCTAAAGCAATTGAACATTCTATAAATAAGCTCCTCTCTAGGTATGAACTTTTGAATATACATATGACCACTGAGTGCTACTTGATTACACTTTAAAATAACCAGGAGAAGGGCAGTCTGTTAATAATTTCCTCTTCACCCAGTTAAAGTATTCTCTATCCGTTCCTGAACTAGCAGAAAATTAAACCAGCATGAATTTTTCTGTCCCCATTTCTGAATTTAATTGCATCTTCTCTGGTGTTCTTCTGGGCAGTGGTGTCCTGATTTTACATATGTAAGGCATGCTAAGTAAAATCAATGGCATATTCTTCCAGTTTTGCTGTTTTTCCTCTGTGTGTATCACAAGCCAATAGAAAAGCTTGACCAATTCTAATAGATGGGCACTTGTGGTACAAGGTTTCGGGCCGGAAGCTTAAAGTCTTCTTACATGACTTCCTATCAACAGTCAAGAGGAAGGTGACTTGCTAAAAACTGAAACAATCATGGCAGGCAGGCACTTTCAAAATATGAACATGACTTACAACCCTGACTTGGCTAGAGTGAAGCAAGACTCTCCCACCAATTTCAAGCCCTGCTGATGTCAGATAAGTGGTGTCAAATCAATCTACCAAACCCTTGCCTTGTTTCAAACCTCTTACTTAATGCAGAGAAAAAGGTAGAGAAAGAAGCTCTGCAACTCTTGACAAGCCCCACATAGGTAGCAAATCCAAGAAATGAGAACCACATGGATTTCAGAAAGTCATTTTTAATGCTAATCAGGCGTAAAAACATGAACACCATAAAAAATAGAAATCCCAGGCAGACTTACAGCAAGCCTATTAAAGCATTGTCTCTTGAAAGATTTCCTTCCCATAGTCCCCACATTTGGACTGGGCTGCTTCATTTCATGCCACTGAATTCTTTCTCTTCCTTCTTACCTCAGTCTTTCACAAGTGAAGTGTGGAGTGTGGAGATGGCTGGCAGAAGGCTTCATTTACCCTGAAGAATTGTGAGAGACCAGTTCTTATACTCTCCCTTTAAGCATGACTGCAGTTACAAAATCTGCTCATCACAGCAAGCTTTCATCACTCCCTTCTTCAGCTTTACTTTGTCCTGGCTGAAGATAGCGGAAAAAAGGATCATGTTTTCTGTCTCTGGTCTCTCTAAGTCCTTCAGATTTGCAACACCATTTTCACTATGAAGATAATCTTAGGGAGGATCTCTTCCAAGATCACTCTGGAAGAAAAAAATGCCTTCAACTTTCTACCAACTTGCTCCATAGTAGAAGCAACTGCTTCAAGTTGACCAAATTTCCACGTTTTTTACATGAGAGAAATAGACTTTTGGAACAATAAGAAAGGCCTAGGGAATATCAGAAGTCCTGGTTCAAAAATTTGTTTTTCTCAGGTGTGGGGAGGAACTATAGCCAGTCATACGATTAAATTTTTATCCAAACTTCTCAGAGTGTGGGAAAATGGTGTTTGAAAACCAACAAAGTACAACCAAGTAAAATGCAAGAATTATGGGAAAGGGGGGGGGGAGAGAAAGAAAAAAGTTTTCTAACAAGAACCTTTGACCATGAAAAGAAATAACCAAAACTATACTCCTTCACTGCTTATGAGGTACTTTGGGAATAGGAAATTTAAAAGGATGCAAAAAGGGATCTTTAAAGAGCATGTCAGTTTTGTCTCACCAAACTCTTTTTCTTATTGACAAAGCCAGTCCAATATTCAAGGGTCTGTGTAATCATGTCTTGCTGGATTCTAAAATTGTCTTCCAAATCCTTCAAATGCTGACAACTAAAAGAAGAAGTCCATGAAGGCATCTTTTCATTCTCTTTTGGGTGAGTAAAGGGGATGAAGTCTGTCTTTTTCTTTCTTGGAAGCAAACTCACGTTTGCTTTAATTCTCAAGGAGCTCTAATTCTGATCACTACCTAGATACATCCATATATAATTCTGGCAACAATACCTGTAAATATTTTTTGTGACTGTTAGAGAGAACCTAAGAAACGGAACTTTAAAAAGTCAAAATGAAGATAAATACACAAGAATTTGTAGTCATGGTTGTATTAGTTGTGGAATATTTGTATTCCTGCTGAAAAGAACTTGGCATATATTTGCAAAAAGTACAAATTTACAGCAGTTCTTGGGGGGGGGAAATAAAGAATTGGAGCAGTACTCCAATTGACAAAAGAAGATGAAGATTTCTCAGCTCAAAGAAAGAGGGTCTACAATAAAAAACTGACAGAGCAAGTAACTCTCGGTGAGAAAGAGGATCAAAGAAAGGAAACAAAATAAAAACCAACTGACAAAAGCAAAATATGTAGAAGATCTGCACTGCTGGAACTCAGAAACATTTTTCAAACCATCAGAGATGAAACAGGCTCTGAATCTTCAGAGGAATGGAAAGAGTGCAGATGAGGAACAAGGATGGTGGATCCTGAAGAGCAGAGAGAGGTTGCAATTGCATAGAATCAGTAAGAGAGATCATAGTCTTCTATTGTATTTCTGACAGCTTTTCCCTAAGAATGCGCAGAACAAATAAGACTATCAATTAATTTTGACATTATATTAATACGGAGGAATTGGAAAGAGCAGGAACATTTACAGAAAATGGTCATATAATGCTGGAATTCTTACTTTGAAAGCAAACTAAAGCTGAGTGCAGTCCAGTACATATCATACACGCAGAGATCTAATGCAGTGAAGATCCAATTGGGGTGCCACAAGATTCAGTCTGAGACCTGTGCTCTTCAACATTTAGAATAGTATCTTTATAGCTGCGCTAATTATCAGCAGGACAATTGGAGGAATCTTCCACCCATTGTGGAATTCATTTATAGTAACTTGGACCATGCTCCACTTAATCATCACCATTTCAACCCTTCCATGGCTATTATCCTTTCCAGCTGAGTCCCTCCTAGTCTCAATTATCCTGTAGGTTCATCCTGAGGTGAAGTAGTTTGAAGTAGAGAACTCTGAACTTTTGACATTGAAGAAGTAGGGTTGAATATTTGATTTATTAGAAAAGCTACCTGAACATTAAACATGCCTAGGAGACAACTAATGAACACACATGCACACAACCTTCTTGATGAGAAAACATACAAGTTCAGTAAACATACAAATCCAGATCACCTGGCTGGTTTTATAATAAAATTTCTAAAGCTACCAGTTATTATGATTTTGAGGAAAGGAACTTATTGGGCATGAAAGCTGGGTTGTATGGCCAAGGACAGAAACAAGAAGACTGATTTCCCAAATTCCAATTTTCTCCCTGATCTAGAAGAGACAGGGCCATCCAAAAGAGAAAGAGAATGGGTTCTGAGTGGTAGTCCCATCTGATTTAGCCCAAGAAATGAAGATGAAATGAGGAGGAGGAACAACTTACCTGATGTAAAAAAGAGGAGGAAGAGGAAGAAAGTTAACCAATGGTTCTCAAGGCAGAGATGTCAAGGCAAAGATGTCAGTTAGGTCAAGAAAAGCTGATTTTCAAGATCACGAAGCACAGAATGGGGAGTCATTAAAAACTGAGAAAGGTGGGGTGGGGTGGAGTTTACATTGGCATGACATTAAGAAGGAATTTCATCTGCATGCTGATACAGAGCAAGCTACAGTTTCATAAAGTTCATTCTGAGCTTGGGCCAATCACTCTCCCTCAGCTTTAGGAAGAATGCAATGGCAAGTCATTTTGTAATAAAGTTTTCTCAAGGTGCGGTTTGCAAAGACACATCAGTCAGGTTTTAGCCTAAGCAAAAAGCTGGGTGTCTGTAATTTACAGCTGAATCCTGGTCTAGGAGCCTGCCATAGATAAAATATAGATTTATAGATTTATAATTTAAAAAAGGTTTCTCCATGTTATGCCTTGTCTCATTACCCCTGATGACTACTTCATGTAGCTGGACAATTTCTGTCCCAGAAATAGGAGATTGTTTTCTGAAGGTTATACTGTATGCCTGTTGTTTTTTATCACACCAGCGACAATGGTAGTTGCAACTGTAGAGAAGTCACTCCCTAAACTAAACTTATAAAAGACTACCTGCAAAACAACACATCACAGGAGTACCTAAATAGCTTGTAAGTGCTTTCAGTTGACAATGGACTTGCCAGAAAACTGGATACACCAAAGGTAATGCTAACAAAAAGGCTGGTGGAAAAAATCTTTTAAATAATGTTTTTCAACCTTTTTCCCATGCCCCTTGCCTATGCACAGCCAAAGATTTTGCAAGGTTTTGTAGAATGCGTTGACTTTGATGCTACACAGCACACACTTGGAACACAGTGGCCAATCCAAACAGAGGAGGAAGGAGAGGAGTAGAATGATAAACTCATTTGTGCCATTCATTGGACTGTACAAAAATATTATAGTTCATTATTCTTTCCATTGACTGGCAGATGTTTCTTCAGGAATATTCCCCTGGTTTATCTGGAGATTTCAAGATTGAATCTGCAATCTTTGGTAATGAAATAATGTCCTTGATTACCAAAATGAAGTTCTTGATGACTGCTAGACCAGGAATGCAGCATCTTTCCTCCAGAAAGTATTTTTCGAACAAAAGTTCCCAAGAAGCTCCATCCAGATTGGCTAATGGTAAGAAATTCGATACACTGCATTTCAGGGACATTTGAAGGACACCAGATTTCCATCTTTGTGCTAGATTCTATGTACGTATATGCATCTCTTCTCTGGATACTAACGTAAAGAAAACTCTGCTGGTGTCTTAAACAGCTTCTGAATACAGTAATGTTTTGTTCAATACCTGGACAGTTGATGAGACTCACACACATAATCACATCTGAATGTGAAAGAGCTTGTCTCTAAGTCTTTTAAATGCTATTGCCTCTCTCAGTTTCTCTGGCAATTGTATAAGCTGGTAGGAAGCTTTTTTGGCATATCCTGCAGAACAATCTTTTGTTGATTTAGTAGCTAATTCCTATTTTCCCTTTTATAGTTCAAAACCTCAACTGAGTCTTATGAATGCCCTCAGCATCCATCTCTCTCCAAACTTTCATAAGCTATAATTATTTCCTTGGGCTTTCCTTATATGTTCAGGTGGAATTGCTTCTCATATGGTGAGTATAATGGCCTTGTACCTTTACTTGCAACACTGACATACTTAGTGTCCTCCACAGACTGGGCTCTTGGCACTTAAAGATCTTTACTGTCAAAGGAAATTCTGTCAATGAAGCAATAATGGGGTCCCGAATTATGGCTGATTTTGCCAAAAAGCATCTAAAACCTCTTCAGAATACTCCAGGGAATTCACTGTGCTGTGCATTTTGATTTTAATTTATTCTCCAGTTTTACTGAGTCCCAACAAATCTTTCATCATTATTTATGGATGGTGATTTATCAAAGCTTTCCAGGAAGTCATTTTCAGGTGATGAAACAAGCAATTCCCTTAAAACATAATTAGACAAAATCGTTGCATGGATCCTAATGCTCTGAAAAGTGTAATGAGTTTTCTTGTCAGTATGAAAGGTAAAAAGTGACAGCAAAAAAGGTATCAAACTAATGTTTTCTTTCAATATAAACCGAAAGAATAGCAAAACTAAGATAATATTTTAAAGTAACTTACTTCTTGGGTATATTGAAATATTTCCAGAAAATTCTAATCTATTCAATATACATGAGCAGGAAAGTGGTCAGGAAGAGCCATTTCAAATAGGCATACTATCGAGCTATGCATAAGCAAGTACAATTACAAATCATCCTCTGGAGGTAATTGGGAAAGGACACAATACACTTTTCTTTCTTTCCTTTCCCTTGCCGTTTGACTATAAGCCATTGCCTATTAGCAGGCCTTTGCCTTCTTGCCACTATGTAGCCCAGGCTGCTTGCTAAGATAGGAGTGACTTTATGACTTAATGCTTGAAGCTTTCCCTTTTTAATCAACAGCCTAGATGACAAGAGAAGGGATGATTCTGTTGAATCCTATGCTAGTCCCCTGGAATGTGAAATTACCAGGTATACTCAAACAGAAATGGAGGAGGAGGAGGAGGAGGAAGAGGAGGAGGAGGAGGCACCATAACATGGAATTTGAAGGTACAGTACATATGACAGGTGCAGATTCTGGTACTGACAAAAGCATGAAATACTGTGCAACTTGCTACTGCAACTTATGGTCCATGTCAGCCTTTCTAAACCTGCTGAAGAAAACATTCATAACTATCTAACAATAGTTTAAAAACTAGCTTCACGGCTCTCATTTGATAGCCTACAATCCCACTGGGTGAGGTTGGAAATGTTTGCTTAAGTTCCCCGAATGCTTGTTTGCTGCTAAAGCAATTAAAATTTTCTTCTGCATATACAGACTGGATGCAAGCACAGTGATTCTTGTTCTCGCTTTGAAATGTTTACAACCACTATTAGTATAGCAGCCAGCTGTCACAAAGAATGTCGATATTTCTTCTTCAGAAGGATCATAAAGTCACAGTCTCTAAATTTGTGGCTTTATTGATTGCCTGTCATTTCTATAGAGTGAAAATCCACTTCAATTCACTGCAACAAACAAGCCACAAGAAGAATGCAGGGAAATGGCCTTAGGATCCACAAGAGAAATATAAGGGCAAAACTCTTTATTTAATTCTTTCATTTGTGGACAGTTAATTCTGTTTATGTCTACTTGGAAGTATGTCCCTTGAGTTAATGGGGTTAAGACCTGGATCCATAGGCAAAAGGTTCTACGCTGACTGAGCAAATTCAATCTTCACCTATCTAATTGTCGGGCTGCCTTTTTAAATGTATAAAACTTTCCTCTAAACCTGATTTGATTTCTCCTGTGCATGAATGATATGGGAGGATTACCATTAAAAGAAATTTGATATCTTTAATGGATTGCCTAAAAATATAATTATTCATTTAGAATGGATGGAAGACTTCCATACAACTTTAGAAGGTGTTGGAGTTACATGAGAGACAAAGTAATCTTACTTGCTTAACTGAGGAATCAAACATTTTTGCTTTGATTTTAAACTTCACAGAAATGGCTGGCATAAGTGCATTGTGGATATGAGGCATATCAACACTATGTTCCAATGGTGATTGTGGTCCATGTCCAGATGACAATGACCTACAGCAATTGTTCTGAAACTTTCAGTATGCCATTCTTTTCCACTGAGCACCTGCAGAAGCTTTTTTTTTTTACATGAATATGCATAAGTAAACAGCAGATGGACTTGGCCACATCAGGAAAAACAAAAGTACACAATGGGAACAAATTGCACACAAAATCTATCAGGGATATCTTGTTGTGTTAGATCTCAAGGGTGTTTCTTCTTCTTCTTCTTCTTCTTCTTCTTCTTCTTCTTCTTCTTCTTCTTCTTCTTCTTCTTCTTCTTCTTCTTCTTCTTCTTCTTCTTCTTCTTCTTCTTCTTCTTCTTCTTCTTCTTTTCTTCTTTTCTTCTTTTCTTCTTCTTCTTCTTCTTCTTCTTCTTCTTCTTCTTCTTCTTCTTCTTCTTCTTCTTCTTCTTCTTCTTCTTCTTCTTCTTCTTCTTCTTCTTCTTCTTCTTCTTCTTCTTCCTCATCCAAGTCAACAGATGTGATTTAACAAACAGTTTGGACCAATTATGCCTGGATGTCTTTTTTTTAAAAAAAGGGAAAAAAAGAAATCTTTGAATAATGCAATATTGTTCAGACATGGATTTCAACTCAGAATGTTCAAAATGCTTATTAAAAGATGCAATTTTAAAATCAAATTGCCCTCAGAACTGGGTATTTTGGGTTAAGATGCAAATTCAGGAGGAAAAGGAAACATTAAAATTGATTGGATTATTTTTAAATTTGCAGTATTATTTAATAATAGGAGGATACAATGAAGTTAAAATGAACATATGCTAACTATACAGGAAGACATTAGGATGTTCTAGTCTATTACAATGTGCAACAGTTCAAAAGTGCTTCTGATAGTGCAAGTAAAGCACTGCATGGATCTTTTATGAAACAATGGTGTCTTTTTCCATGATCATATATGACTGCTCTCTGTGGCTGTTCAGGTTCCCAGGAAAATATTTCATTTATCCATCCATACATGCAGCCATCCATTCTAGGCTTTTATCTGATTTCACTCAAATACCATTTCAACCAGCATAGAATCTTACA
Organism: Azemiops feae; assembly: GCA_023970755.1. Classification (NCBI taxonomy): domain Eukaryota; kingdom Metazoa; phylum Chordata; class Lepidosauria; order Squamata; family Viperidae; genus Azemiops; species Azemiops feae. The sequence goes on along the minus strand of JALGBA010004054.1, from coordinate 2,045,961 downwards.
CAATTTGCAAACAGGAATAAAACAAAAAAGATAACAAACCCAATCATGAAACCTTAACCAAAGCTAAAAAACCTAATCAAAATGAAGGAATAATGCCCAAGAGCAAAAATAATTCTGGGATTTTTTATTTTATTTTAGCTACATGTGCAAAGTAATGTTTCCTTCTTCAGGATCTGTACAATCATACAAATCAATCGGTCAGTATCTGAAAGCCTTGTGAACCCAATAAATGCAAGAATACAGAAAGACAGTTTTAATGCTAATCGCATTTAAATGTAAAGTCCTGAAAACCAAAAAATTAAATTTCCAAGCAGACTTATAGCAAGCTAATTAAATGGAGTCTCCTTGAAACATTTATTTCCGCCGTTCCTATATCAGGGTTGTAGTATCTTTTCTCACATGTGGTACACTGTGGTACCCTCCTCTATTACTTGATTCACACAGTCTCTCACAAGTCTGTCGAATGCCCCATTGGTGTTTCATCTGATCTTCCCTTAGTATGAATGGAAATTTAAAATGGCTGCACATTGTCAGTCTTGTATATCAGGTAATTTAACCCTAAAGGCTAAAAGCTAATACAAAGTAGCAGGTGTACTGTTATATAGGTACAGATACTCCTTGACTTACATGCACAATTGAGCCCGACCTTTCTGTTTCTAGGCGAAGTATTTGTTAAGTGAAGTTTGCCCCATTTTATGACCTTTCTTACCACAATCGTCAGGTGAATCACAGCAGTTGTTAAGCTAGTAACACACTTGTTAAGTGGATCTGGCTTCCCCATTAACTTCGCTAACTTTTCATATCAGAAGGTGATCACATGAACCCAGGACACTGCAACTGTCATAAATGCAGGCCAGTCATCAAACATCTAAATTTTGCTCATGAGACGATGAGGATACTGCAACAGCTGTAAGTGTGAAAAACGGTCATAAGTCACTTTTTTTCAGTGCCATTGTAACTTCAAATGGTTACTAAACGAATGGTTGTAAGTCAAGGACTACCTATAAATGCATGTTAACCTGAAATGTTTACTCTTATGGAATTTTTTCCTGGAACAAAACTCATTTATGTTTGGTCGGGCAGGCAAAAAGTAAGAAAAAGAAAAGAAAAAAAAATAATGCTATATAATGAAGCCAATAATTCTGCACTGCAGAATTTGAGCTATAGTTCCAGGTACCATTTACTCAGGAACAGCATATGCTAATTTTGAATATGAGTAGAATGGGAAAAGAAAATAGAGGAATTCGGTTGTTACTTCCATTCTCTCTCAATGTTATGCCAGAAAGTGGCATTGCATTGCACACTTTACATTGTCAATAACCTGGATTATGTTTTTTTTTTATTTTAAGTAGATGTACAAATGACAAAAAGTATTATGGGTGCACATAGACATTGGATATATATCCCTGTCTTTAAGAAGGCAATTATTAATGGAAACAAAGTAAAGTCTAACACATACCTGAATTTAAACTTATTCAGGGACCCAATGAACCAAAGAATGGTCAAATATAAACCCAGGTGAATATATGGCAGGATAATATTTTTGCTGAATTGTTGAAAGATAATCTATTGATTGATTCTTTGGGTACCAATTATTGCAAGAATGTTCTGTGCAAAAATGTCAGCAAAATAAGCAAGTCTGACAAGAAATTATCTGAAATGCAAATGTTTGGCATGCTTTTGGAAATAAGCAATGGGCTCAGGATTAAAGTGGTCAAGGTGTGTCAACTTCTCTAAAGAGTTTTTTTTCTGTTGCTTTAATCTCTCCTAACTTCATTGAAAACTATCAAAGTGCTAAATTAAATTTGCATGTTTTTATTACTATTTGCAATGACAGATCAAGCAACAGAAAAGATATATCTGCAATTTGGCTTGACTGTCTCTAAGGAAGTTGTTACAAACAGTTTGCTTTAACAAACCACTTATGTCATTTTGGCATTACATTCATAAGCAAAAACATCATGCTGTCTTCCAAAGCTAAAACTCTTCATGCTTTAGCACAGCACGTCCTCAGCCTCAATAAGAATTTTGTAAGGTTCATATAATGCACAGGTGTCAAACTCGCCACGTCAGGTGACGTGTCGTGATGTATCGCAACTCTTTTTGCATTGCCGGCAATGGGGTGGGCGTAGCTTCGGTATGATGAAACCGGCCCACGGGCCGACAGTTTGACACCCCTGATATAATGCTAGAAACTGCACACAGAGATATAACTAGCTAACTTCCTTTATTTACCATAACATTTGCAAGTCTCTGTAAATTATGGTTTCTAGTTTGACCTCCTTGGTAGGGCATTTTATTTCTTTTGTGTCCGCCCTCATTCTTTTGTTCTAACATATTAACTATGATTTCATATTTGTTTTGACCCAGATGGCCCCTGTTTCAGCTCTCTGTTCAGTTCATTTTAAGGTCTACTGGTTATTCTGCTTTTGTCCAGGTGTCTCAGCCTATGCATTTAAAGGACTTCCACTAACCAACTTCCTCTGTGGCATCAAGGTAATTCTGCCAATTCCAATTAAAGGTCAATTATCATTGTTATCCAATCCTTTAGTCTAGTAGATAAGGCCTACAGTAAATACAACAAAATGTTTCAGGCAAATTCTTTCTGTAAGAATCTAAACTTACTTTATACATGCACCTGACAATTGTAACCATCAGTCATTATTAACAAAACAGTGCCCTCCAGCATATTTTGTTATTACAGCATGATTTTAGCTGAAATTTATGGAGTTGTAGTCTAATGCATCTGAATAGCATTAGGTTGCAGATGACTAACATTTATCAAAATTTCTGCAAGCAGTTGGCAGTAAGCAACTTTATCTATATCTGTTATTGTGTTATTGGCCATGATATAGCAAAGCCCCTTGTCCCCAACAAAATTCATAATGTGCAATTAGATTTAGTAAGTCTGGTGAAATTCAATACAACTAGGAACAAGGGAAGATTGTTACAGAAAAAGATAGAGTTTGATTTATTTGCTTATATAAAATATATTTGTTTATATAAAACCAATACATATGTTAGTGTGGGGTTATAAAGGCCTACTTAGATATGAGACAGAGATAAAACAAATAAAAAACCAATAATAAAATGGATACTACCTGTACTCCAAGACAGAATCTAAAAGAAAATTAGCACAAAATGCTTTATAGATGGTGCATAACTCCATCAGTTATCTCCAATATAGATAAATTGTGCAGTAATAAATGTCATGAAACACAAGGGACATTTTACCACACATGATGAACATGCTAAAATCCTCAAAAGTATTGGAAAGATGTACATACTACAGTGCAGAAATTTTGGAAATTCAATTCAAAATGAAATCACAACTTTTTTGCCTAGGTACAATCTCAGGAAAATAAATGAACAAAAACCATCACAATTTAATGAGATATATTTTCACAGCAGCGAGAATAAATTATTCCCAATACTGAAAGAAGATACAATTGTGATGGTATCTGATTAGGAACTTAAACTTACAGAATATGCAGCAATGGTAAAGTTAACATCATATATTCACAACAGAATTTGAACCAAATCCTGACAAGAATGTTTTCCATATATACAATATATTGTTCAGCATGGCAAATATAAATAATTATAACATGGCTTCTATGGGGGCCTAACTTAGAAGTTAGAAACTAATTCGCTTTTGTTTTTAAAAAAAATTGTAATTTTACTTTGTTTTCTTTGTTTTTCTTTTTTTAATATGCAGAAACATTAAGCAACAATATAGTGAAGAACTTAGTATTAAGAATTAAGCTTAAGAAAAAAATATCCTGCATTGTATAAGCAATAAATTAATGTATTTTGCAGTTATTTATTAATTGAACTTTAGATATAAACTTTATCAACATTAACATTTTAGAAATCTTAGATAATATTGATATAAGCTTTTTTTAATCTTTAAAGGTTTAAGTTATCTAAACATTAATGTGCTAATAATCTTCAGTTAATACTGTGTGCCACTGTATCCAAATGACATAATACTACTTGTCTTTTATGACAATACAATAAAACAATCTACATAAAAAGAAATCCAATATAAGTTCCTTCCTTAAGTCAAAATTCCATAAAATAAGTTTATTGCTCATAGTATATTAGAGTTTCTTGAAACAGTGTCCCTTATTCAAATAATAAAGAAGAGTCTTATTAGAAATAAATATGAATAAACAAATATTCAGTAAAAGGAATCTTTGTAGGAAGGAAGTTGTGAATTCTGTGGAGAGTTGGAAAACATTTCCAATTACTAGCTATGGAGATATTCTACTCATGCTTTAAAATATTTCAGTTGTAAAATTTCCAATAAATATGATTTGAGGACAAATTGAGAGAGCCATTTTTGAAACTTGCCCAACAAAACATTCTGAAAGCACCAAGATGAATTTTATAAGAATCTCTGTAGGAAATAAGCCATGAATATTGTGGAAGTTTCCTAGAATGCTAGGAGCAATGGAACCTTATTTAATTAGTTGCTGCAGAACTCTCTAGAGAATTGAAAAGTATTTCCAAATAGTATCTATGAGTATATTCCATCCATGTTGTGAGATTTTTGCAGTAGTAAATTTGCCAACAAAGTTGACTTGAGGATAAATCTAGACATAATTTTTTGGATATAAAACAAACATTCTGAAGGCACCAAGAGGAATTTAAATCAAACCAAACCAACGCATTTCATAGTAGATATAAAGCAACAGTTTCCATTTAATCTTAGCATGCATTTCAGATATCAGAACCATCTAAAATATATTTTGCTCATAGTTTAAGAGCTCAGTCTCTGGATCACAGCTTGAAAGATTTATTCTGATGCATTCTATTAGTTGGAGGGAGTTAAAAGAGAGCTGCAGGCAACCAAGTTAATAGTACTGTAAACACTATTACACCTGCATTTGTAGGTGGAAAAGAATTTCTTTTTCTTTTTTCAGCACAGGCTTCCTTAACCTGATCCCTTCTCTCCAGAGAGACTTCCCTGGACATGTAATAAGTAATGTAATGTAATGACATGTAATGTAATAAGTCTGATTGGAAACTCTGAGATTTTGGCCCCGGCCTATCTGAATCACACAAAATTCTTGGGAGGAACTTTGAGAAAGGTCCGTGTAACTGCAATCTTAAAGTAAAAAGAGAATTACTATTCTATAAAACTAAATATCCTAAATGAAAAAGCTGTTTCCTGTCAATCATCAAAGGGAATCACTTCATCAGAACCACTCCTTTCAACCATTTTTCTTCTCACAACCAGCTGCAATATAATTTAGGTTCCTAGACTTGTCTAGGGAGGACAAGGGTTAAAGTCATGGTTAGTTCATTATTTCATTGCAGGTTACAATCTTGCTTATATTCCTCTGACAATAATTCCTTCTGAACTTCATGAGACTTGCTTCCAAGTAAACATATGTAGGATTGAATTATGAAAACGACTAAACAGTAAAAGCTAAGAATACATCAACTATTAAAAAAAAGTAATACTTAGATCTTAGGTGCTCCAGTTCCCTAAATCTGTCATGCCCAGCCCAAGAATGACATAGAAGTTGATAGAACAATCCAGTGAAAGTTCAGGTTTATATTTGCTAACATCAAATAGACAGAAACTTTCCAGACTAAACCCATACTATTCTGAGTGTCCTGGCAGATTCTAAGGAGTGTCTAACCTTAACTTTTCTCTGTCTCCTATTGAGCTTGTGCTGTGTTACTTTCTTGCCCATTCCTATTTCCTTCCTGGGAAAGAGCCACTACACTGTAGTCCATCAGAATACATTCTCCCCTCCATAGACACCATCCACCATATCACTTTGGTAGATAGTATATTTTATGAATCTGGTGGCACTAGGCCAAAGTGCATCAAGCAAAGCCAGAAGTTCAGTCTTGCTTTTTATGTCACTTACTTACTTCTTAATTATTCTGGATATTTATTTGGTTGCCAATCCTAATCAAACAATTCCGGATGTCTGAATACAGAGATATCCATATAAAAACAATTTAAAAACCTGGGCAAAGATGCTGGGTAAAAAGTTCAAATCAGCTAAGACAAAAATATACATTGGGCTTGATGAATATTTTGGAAGGGCTTGAGGGAAAAGCCAGGCTTTTAAGGCCCTCCAAAAGGAAGGACAACAGGATGACATGTATGAACTTCAGCATGGAAGCTGTTCCTCTGAAGAGTCAAAGAGATGGCCTTGGAGAAACCATGCAGTGGAAGATACAAAAACAGGTTTTAAGCCTGGAAAATGAATAAAACATTAAAAAGAAATTTAAACTGATTTCACTTTAACTTTTGGGATATAAAAGAAAAAAGTGTGAAGTGCAGTTTTTGAATGGTCTTCAAGAATAGTTCACATAGAACACAATTCAGTAGTCCAGTCAGATAACTGATAAGGCAGAAATGACCATTCATGGAGTCTCTTGATCTAGGAATGAGTACAACTGATATATGAGATGGATTTGTGGAAGGAGTTACTTGGACTTTACTGCTTCACAGTTTCACACCAACTGTCAATGCTGCTAACATTGGATGTTCTTGCTTTGTCAATATATGGAGATGCAGCCTTTTTCTTTCTTATGCTTTACTCTTAGAATTAGATGATACTGGGGGAGGGGGAGGAATGTGATGGGAGTTAGTTAGACATACAATATTGTAATAAGAGATGATAAGGCATGGTGGGAAGAAGAACTTGGCGGAAAGCCAGCATTTCAAACTAATTGGAGAATGTGATTTATGACTGTTAGTTGTAGGAGGGAATTGTGCTTTGATCTATGTGCTGAGGAGAGGGGGAGTCAGATTTTGGCTTGGACTATGTAAGTGCTGATGTGTTGCTGCTCAAATAAAGATTCTTTAAGGTAAACAATGCCTCGAAGTTGTTTGAAGAGTTTCATATGTCGGAACCATGACACCAACTTTATCTGCTTTCTGAAAATTCTCCGTAACTTGGGAAAAAACTAAAGCTCAAAGCTACTCACTCTTAATAGGGTTGAGTTAGAGTTTTTTCCTCCCCATGCAGACCTTCACAAACTTCAGGGCCCAGAGAACCTCAACAGCATCCTTATTGATGATCCTGGGCAGAGCACTTAGACTTACATACCACTTCATACTGCTTTTACAGCCATCTCTAAATGGTTTACAGAGTCAGCATATTGTCCCCAACAATCTGGGTCCTCATTTTATCGATCTCAGAAGGATGGAAGGCTGTCAACTTTGAGCTGGTGAGAATACTGCAATACTGCAGGCAGCTAGCAGTAGAAGTAGCCTGCAGTATTGCATTCTAACCACTGCACCACCACAGCTCATGACTAGCATAATTGAGTATCCTCAATATACTGATGAAATCATCTGTTGCCAATAAATCACCTCATCCAGTGGCTTCAGGTTGAAGTTAAATGTTCTTCAAAGCAGGTAATACCATCTCGCCCCACAAGGAGGCATTCCCCATTGTTTGACTGAAATATTGGTTCCTGGGAGGTTTTAATCAACCAGAAGAGGGAAAAAATAGTTGCATCCCAACTAGCAAATCTTAAAAATTTCCATCATATATTTTTCATTATGATAATCATTTTTCCATACATATTTACTATGATGGACTAGAGGCATTGGCAGAGAGCAAGTGAAAAATGTGCTGTAATTGGGCAATGCAAGCTTCTCTCCAACTCAACTCTCCAATGCAATGCAAGCTTCTCTCCAACTCAACCTGTGGAGATTTTCTAATAGATTGAATTTAAGCGAACATTCTCATGTTTCCCTGTTTTCTATCTCTTAATAGTATGATTTTTGGTACCAATATGTAAGCTGATTTCTGCATTTTTCTTCCAGATTTCAATTATGTTAGTTCTTTGTCTCCAGCAAAGTAAAAGGTGAAAAACTTACTTTAACATCCATGATGGGCAAACCTATCTGTATTATTAATATGTATGTATTAATAAAACTCTCAGAAGTGATGAACAATTGAGAAACTTCAGTTGCAAGTGTTGATCCAAAACCCTAACCTTAACATTAACCCTTTTAAACTTGCTATTATTCCTGCTAAATTGGAAGAATAGTTTTCTCTAGCTTAGTTCAGTGAAAGCTTTAATTTAATAGAGCAAATTGGGGGGAAATTCCTCCCAACTTTTAAATTGCAAACAATGCAAAATCCACATAAATTTAACTGCTTTATCTTGCCACTCCTTGCCAAATCTGATCCAATAGATTTCAGGGGAAATTCCAGATAGAAATGTAGCTCGTTGCATTCAAAGTTTGCTAAATGGGGGTCCATTAAATCAAGATAGTATTCGGTGTTGGGATTACAGAGTTTCCAACATTCTGGAAAAGTATATTATATATATCCTTCTTCCCTGCTGTGTAATGGATGTTTAGAAAAAGACAAGTCTTTTCATTGTACTAGTATCTCCATTACTATATCCACAGCAGGATTCAAAGACTTTTTATTTGTTTTCTTTTATAATAACTTCACTAAAAGTTTTAATTACAATGGTAAAAATAATACAAACTAAAAGAAAAAGATGCAAGAAAGCAAAAATATAAAAAACTAAGAAAGCAAAATCCCGCCCTCCTTACAATTATAAAAAATGTCCCAATCTCTTCACACCCTCTTAATTGATAGATAGTAAACTCTTTATCCTATAACTCATCTCTTAACAACAGACAAGTCCAATGAGGATCAGCAGGAACAGAAGACTCTAACATGTATATGTCCAATTGCTTTAATCTATTAAATAAACATTTTATTATAACACTTTGAATTTCATCTTATATATACAACAATTCTTCTGGAATTATAATTTATTCATGATTCAACCATAATAGTAATCATTACTTTATTTTGCTTGTTGAAGAGAGATTGCTCACACAAAACAACTGTAGCGAGAAATGGAATGAAAAGCCTATTAACAATCTGTTCATGGAAGAGGAAAAATTTCTGCTAGTTTATAGGCTGAACACATAAAATAGTTCAATATGCTCAGTGTGCTTATTAAAACATTCATTACTGAATAAACTAGTAATATGTGAAAAAATGAAAAAAAAATCCAAGATTCCAGTGTTTCTCATGTACCTTGAAACTGATTGCTACCTGCATCTTTAATAGATCAAGAATTTATTTGGGTATAAATACTGAAATCAATTTGGAGGGAAATCATTTACATTTAATGAGATACATTTTAAATAATTTTATGATTATCTTTACAATTACTGTAATTATAAAACATGGAATTCCCAAATCTGCACTCTCCAAAACGATGACATTCCAGAGAGTAGATTATATTAGTGTCTACCAATTCACATTGTATTCATATATGATTTATAGACCATGAATGTACAGATTGAATCAAATAGTATATGCATATGATAATTTATATATATCATTTATATCATATACCATGAGCCATGGTGGCGCATTGGTTAGAATGCAGTATTGCAGGCTAATTCTGCTGACTGCCAGCATTCGTTTCTCACTGGCTCAAGGTTGACTCATCCTTCCATCCTTCCGAGGTCGGTCAAATGAGGACCCAGATTGTTGGAGGCAATAGGCTGACTCTGTAAACCACTTACAGAGCACTGTAAAGCACTGTGAAGCAGTATATAAGTCTAAGTGCTATTGCTATATGTGTATTACATGTTACCTACATTATGTATCTATAAATAAAAAGTATTAGAGCCCATGAAAACAATGTTAATTTTTGATGGGTTTCTCTTTTCCTCACAAGAATAACCCTGTGAGGTGATTTGGGCTGAGAGATGTGACTGGCCCAAGGTCACTCACCTGGCTTTCATGCATAAGACTATATTCATGATCTCCTGGTTTCTAGCCTTGTGCTTTAATCACTAGTATAGAAATTATGGCAACCAAAGCAGAGTTTCCTTAATCAACTTGATTGTCTACTTCACTATTTGATGGCATCTTCTGGCATGGGCAACCCATAGCTTGTCATTCCTGAATCTCTTACCAGGGATTTGTGATGATAAATAAAATTAATCATTCCTCAAAAAAGGTCATAAAAATTCAGCCATGTTCACTTATATTTTGTTGTGACATTATCATTATCATCATGTTTAAATCTGGAAGGAAGAGCAAAGCAAGGACTTTGATCTTAGAAGTGAAATAGTACTATGTGGAGCACAATGTATCACTGTTTCCTCTAGAATATGAAACATGTATTATTATTTTCCCCAGTATAATAAGTTAGATTGTATTTCTATTTAATTTACAGTAATTACTTCTAAATCAGTGCTGATAAATTAGCATGTGCATATCTTAAGCAAATCATCTTTGTTCCTTTGGGGAGAGGGTACATTGTTTATTTGGCTACTAGATTAGCTGATGTTTGCAGATAGGATTTAATACATAAGAGAGAAGTTTATTACTGATATCTTCAACTTTGTCTTGAATTAGTTGTAGAATCTAATTTTCTGTTGAATAATGGATTAAAATAGTATACTTCAGACGGCCTTTTTAATGTCAACAGAAACCATTTTTACCAATCCTCAGTGGCACATTTTGAAGTTCACAATATGTGAATACTGTAACATTGTCATCTGAGGAGAAGCAACTATTACTTGCAGGTCTCTCTGAGAATATAATGTATGTAGCTGAGAGTTGGACTGCAGAGTCCTGGTGCTCTCTGGGCTTAGCTGTTTGCTTGCAGATGTTTCATTATTCAACTATATAACATTATCAGTGCTAGCAAGTGTGTGATTTGCTCCCTGTTTATATAAATTGGGAATACAACCTTGAGGTTTTGCCTTCTAGCTGCACTTTTCTGCAGATTACATTTTTTTTAAAATGGACCATAAAGGGATACAGAAATTGAGTGTTTGAGTGACCAAAGAAAAAGTCATATTTATTGGTTCCCATCCTAAGCACTTATTTTGTCTTCTAAAAGCCTTATGCCACTCACATTTTAACTAAGATAGACAATTGAATAATTATCACAGGAGTTACACAGAAAGCTAAAAATACAGTAGCAGTACACTTAAGCTTATATGTACAATAGCACAAGTCATATTTGAAGAGAAGGAACTATTTCTGAGTTTTTACTCTGCCCTCAAGAGAAAAAATCTCTAAACAATCAGCCAAGCATTTTAATTTATAAATGCAAACATTTCAACAAGATAGCTAAGGTTTTTGTTTTGTTTTGTTTTTAGAAAAAGACTATCTTTGTTGCATCTGTCTTGTGTTCGTTACTTGTTCCTCAGCTGAATTCTCTTCAGTGCTTTCCACTCAATTTGCTTTTGAAAGAAGCTAAAAAGTTGCCAACAAAAACTGTTTTCCTGTATAGTATTGCCATCTATGTTAGTTCCGCACAAAAGGTGGGATTTAAAACTAATGAAAAATAAAAATAAAATAAAATAATAAAAATGAAGTAAAAATAGCAGGCTTGTAAAAATTATTCCTCAAGAGTAGATATGGTAACCATTCAACTGAATGCTACTACACTAAAACATAATCCTCTACTCCCACTTCAAGCAGGAAGGTTCCCTGTTACTGTAGTCAATAGGCTGGATAACATTTGGGTGAGAGAGAAAAAGCAGTCCAATTAAGATATAAAACAACAGCCCAACTTCAGTGTTTGGCAGAGTTAGAACCCATCAGAAAAAAGGCTCCTTGAAAAATTTTTGTTTCACACTTAGAATGAAACCATGCATTTGGAATGGACCAGGAATAGACTTGAAATAGACCTCTCAGACTACATGGTGTGCTTTGTTTTATGTTTGGAATACTCAGTCATTTTGAGGCTAAAATGTTTCAAGGTTATAACCTTTTCAACAACCCTTGTAACAAGCACCCAACATTTAATCTAATAAATCTCTTTCCATTAAGTCTTGCTTCAATAATTTCCCCAGATCACTTCACATTCAGCTACTTTTAAAAAAAAAAATGTAGTTTTAATGCTCTTTCTGTCTCTCTTATTCATTATTCCTGGGGTCATTATTCTCATTGTTAGCTTATACACATATAACAATTATGAGTTTTGCAATCTGCTTTTTCTTTCAATTTTGGCTTATTCATAGAATTAAATGATTTGGAAATAATTGATAACTTTATGATAGTTATTCAGAATCTTTCTATATTACAATGCGGAGAAGGGCGACACCTTCTAGTACCATGCTTTCAAGCAGAATGGGTTAGGGTATTATTTTCCAATGTGGTTAAAATTAATTATATCTAATTTTCATTTGCTGATGCCTAAACTAAGCAACAATGAGGGTGCTTTGTGTGTTGAATTCCAGAGACTATTCTTGCAGTTCAGGTTCACCTGGGAGATTAGGAACATGGCCCCTGGTGCTGTCTGTATATCTGGAGATAATTTCATAAACATTCTTCAAATTTTCAGAACAAACTCACAATTGTCTTGGTGCGCTTCTCCTTTAGTATCCATCCTGCATATCTTAAAATAAGTGCTGACACTCAAATTAGTTACAACTAGACAAGTGAGAACAATTAATCAGTGGAATTGCTTGCCTCCAGAAGTTGTGGGTAGTCCAACACTGGAGGTTTTTAAAAGAGATTGGACAGCCATTTGTCTGGAATGGTATAGGGTTGGACTAGAAGATCTTCCAACTCTGTTAAGGCTATTTTGGCAAAAAGAAATTAAGAAGCCTAGCTATCCCTCCTTGACCCACTGGTTTTTACAACATATTTACAATGGAAGAACTAGTGAATCTGATCATTATGGCCTTAAGCTGTCTCCAGTTAAGTAAAACAGGGTAGGTTGGTGGGAAGCAACAGCTTTCAGTAACAAGCAAATAAAGGTCTTTGATAAAAAAAAAATGTGCAGTGGTTCAGATAGAATGTGCCTAGGTTTATAGAACATGAACTTTAGAAAAATGTAGATAACATACTGTGAACTTTTAGGACATTCAATAACTGTCATATTTTCAATCTGTGGCTGCTAATGGAATATCTAAAAGTTATTTAGAATTCCTTGCTGTCGGCACTGTTGAAGCCTAATGATTTCAAATTGTCAAAGTTTACTTTCAAAGGCATGCAGCTCTCTCCCTTGCCCCAAATGCATATATATCTTTTTTATTTGTATTCACCAGCTGCTTCATTTATAACTGCATTTTCTACCTCCTCATTTCTATTATTTAAATTTTGGTATAAAATGAAAGTTTGTCTTTTTATTTCCACAGGGCATTATGGAGCTGGATTTATCTCCAGAAGTCAAAGCTGTTTGCGATGTCCTTCAAGAATGATCAAAGGAACTGGTATTCTTCCCATGTCACTGAAGATTGCCTTGGACTATTAACCATTAATTATCCTTTGTGTTTGTGTTTTTCCAGTAGGTGTCATGTTTATTCAGAGATGAATAAAGCAGAACTCTGAGGCTTGAAAATCCCTCAAAGAACATGTTTATTAGTTACAAAGTATCGGCATGGTCAAAAGTGAAACCAAGTCTGAATAGACAAGTAACAATTGTCCAATTACACAGTTTAATGTCCCACCCACAACTACGTTCCCCAATATACTCATTTGGTGGGCTTTTTATGCAACGCCAAGTTCCTAGTCACGGGAGCAGTAGATGACCTTGGTTACTGTGGGACAAAAGATTATTTTGACTAACGAAGCACATGGGCAAGCCCTCTCCCTCCATTCCATGTGGCAACCTCAAATGAGGGGTTGAAATGGCTGCAGCCAGGCTCATTTGCAGAGTTGACAGAAGGACAGAGAGAGTAGCAAAAATGGGTAGGTTGGATTATCCTCTCTTCTCTCCCTACTTTTGTCTGCATCATTTGAACATCTGCAGCTTGCACTTAAGAGAAGGAAGGAGGCAGGAGAAAATTCAGTTCTTGTTACTGGCTCCCTGGATTCAGCTTAGAAGTTACAGGAGTGTTTGTTGCCTTCCAGCAGAACTGCATTTTTAGGGAAATCCAACGTGAGTGGTGATGTCCCTGCAGGGAGCACTTTCAAAGGAGAATGCCTAAGAGTTATTTGAGGGCAGATAAGAAAAAAAAATGATGTGAGGAAAAAATGCATTATTATTGTATCCAAAGCCCCAATGTATTTCAAGTGGGTACCTTTGGTGAGCTATAAAGATACGAAAGGTCCCTTTTGGCAGCTTTTTCTGTAATGTATGACCATCAGCTATGTCCTAAGAATAGGACTTCTAAGAATTTCTTGCAAGGTGGCATGTAAGCTTTGAGAGAAAGAACTTGAAACATTGGCTTAAAATGGCTAAATTGTAGATACTAGTTTGCTCTTTGTGCAGGTAGATTAAAAAAGGAGGAAAGTGTCAGGAGTTTGGCAGGAGATGTTTCTACAATGTGTGCAATAGCGCACGGGTGTCAAACTTGCCACATCACATGACGTGTCACAACGTATCATGACTTTTTTAGACTTTTTTAGTGTTGCTGGAGCTGGGATGGGCGCAGCCTTCGCATGATGCAACCGGCCCACGGGTCAGCAGTTTGACACCCCTGCAGTAGAGGAAGCAGCATCTGAATGTCAGGAACCAGAAGATCCACAGCCCTAGAGAAAAGGAAAATGAGAAGACATCTGAGGCACCTGAAGCCAGAGAAGGAATCTGCAAATTGCAAATTCCCTGTGATTCAGGTGGAATAGCATATGGAAATAGCTGGAAATCTGGGCAAAAATAGATGGTGAAGTGTGACATTTTATTATTTGAGTGGTCCCTTGGAATATTTTGAGAATTCCTTGGGATGCCCAAGTTATAAACCTTAATATCAAAGCCCTTTCCTTTCCTTTCCTTTCTTTTCCTTTCCCCTTCCTTTCTTTCCCTTCATTTCCCTTCCCTTCCATATGCTATTGTTTGATCATACACATTTGATTTTAAAAAAATTCAGTGCAAATAAATAAATCATGGAGCTGCAATTCCATAGATATTTATCTTGGACTAAGCATCCTTAACCTTAACTAGATTGACAGTAAAACAATGGTATACTCATTTACTTCACAGAAAGTCACATCAAAATCCATAGAGTTTACCCATATTTGGTAAATATAAGGCCATTGGTTTCACTGCTTGAATTATAGAAAACATCATAACACAGTCAATATTATTGTATTAAGAACAGACGTTCTATGCACAATGCAAGTGAGGATAAACAGAGCCAGATTTTTAGTCTGGTTAAAGCCATTCTTTCCTCTTAGCCTAAGTCAAAGCACTTAATTTACCATATTTGGTTTACTATTGATTCCTTAATGCAATATTATAAGTCTGATTGTCAATTTGTTTCACAGTTAATCTCACCTAAAAGCCATTTCTACAATGCAAAAGCACAAACATAGACAAGGACAAATTTAATATATTTAAGCTTCCATAAAAAGCAGATTTTTCAGTCAAAACTGAACTCATTTTCCATCTCCATCCCAGTGTGACACCTACCTATATGTATAACAAACAAAAATACTTTTTCATAATTAGCTGGTTATGCTGAGGCCATAATGTTCAAATTTGCCATCTTTTTTTCTCCCCTAATAATAGGGTAAGGGATGTGACATTTTAAGGTAACTAAGATATCATGCAGGTACCAGAAATACTTGTAATTTTTAGTTTTCTTTTTTTTAAATATATTTTATTGATTTTTTAATATAAACATCTTGATATTTGGTAAACAGCATGTTGTCTGGGTTTATATTTACAAAGTAATCACTAACGGTTAATTTCTATATTCTAAAATCCACATTATACCTTTGCTTGATTTTCTCTTCTTCCAATAATATTCTCTTTGCAACCTAAATTAATACAATTCTTATTAATTTGATAGGTAACAATTAAATATAAAGATTTTTCTAAAATTTCTACCAATAATAATCTCATCAATATCACGCTTCTTTTCCATCTGGTCATCTTGGTTGCCTCGTCACAAATCCTGTTTACAATTCTTATTTAAATTTATTTTCCCTACAATGTTCAAAACATTTCTACTGGTTAAAATTTTCCCAGAATTAATTACCTTAAAGTATTTTAAGATATTTTCATATCTTAAAAAATAAGTAAGAAAAAAACACAAAAGAAAGACATAGAAAAAGAAAAGATGTGAGAGAGAAAAAGAAAAAGAGAAAAAGAAGAAAAAAGGAGAAAAGTAGAAGAAAAAAAGAAAATAATATACTACTTAAAATACGTATCCCTCTTGAATTAGTATACACTTATTTCCAAATTCTTTCTGTTTTTTTTACCCATAATTGAACCTATGTTTAATCTTTAAATGTTCCATTTAATAAATCCAATCATCTAATCTTTTAACTCTATTCAAAATATTGTTTCCCATTTTTAGTTATCCATTGGAATTTTCTTAAAATCAATTACATTTAAATATCTAAAACATTTCCTTTATGTTAATCATCCCACACATTTTTATAGTTCTCATATTAAAAAAAAGAAAAAAGAAAAAAATACTCTTACTTAGAGAGTTCATCCCTCTTAAATTAAAATCTTTCAATTTCTTCAGCCATTTTCAAACAAGTGTTTAATTTTTAAATATTCCCTCTGATACACCCCATCATCTAATTCCTCAATTCTCACTTTAGCCCTCTTCTTTTGCCAAGCATCTCTCCCAATCAATATATTCCGTTGCATCAAAGAGTCTTTCCATAATCTTGTAAATGTTGTTGTGGATATAGTAGAAAATCAAACATCATGTGTTTGTAAAAAGATTTTTCCCCTTCATATTCATTGAAGATTTCTCTCATCATCCCTTGTCTCCCCATTTCTTGTGGTACTCCCAATGGCTCAGCAATCCATTTTGTCAAATCTTTTTCCTTATCCTCAAATTTACTTTGTGATCTTAGAGTTATCTTTTCAATGTTCAATGATTCTTGTAAGCCTTTCTCCACTTGAGTCTCCACTAGCTTATGTTCAGTTGTCTGCTTTACATGATCTCTCTCATTTTTTTGTTTTCTGATCATTTGATTGTTGTGACGTTAAATTGAGAATGCATTGATTTAAATTTTCAAATTCATTTTCAATTTCCTCATGGTTTGAAGTTAATATCATTTGCATTTCCTCCTGGTAAGTATTTATTTTTTCTTGGTGTGTTCTTTCTGCAGATCTCTGATGCTCCATAATGATCAAAAGTCCTTTCTCTGCCAATTACTTTAAAGTCGCAATTTAAAAAATATTTATAATTCAGGAAGGTCATTTTTTTCTAAGTTTTGTAGTTCTCACTTTGTAGATAGTCTAGCTGCTCTTTGTTTAATCAACACCCTGAAGGTCACGACAACAGGCTTCTCTTTCTGGGCTGTATATTTAAGGCAGTATTTTCATCCATCACTAGATTTCAGCACCAGTTCATCTTTCAATTTCCCCCCCATAAACTTAATTCACCACTTCCGTTTAAAGGAGGGTGGAACAAAGACACACACACACACCTCACTTTCGGAGGATTTTTACTTCTGGGGTTTTTTCTTTTTTTCTCAGGAAATCAGTCAGGTAGAAAAGAGAAAATCATTATTCTTACCCAGTTCAGTCATGCTGTTTACAATCACACTTAGTTTAGTGCTTTTTGGCTTCGTCTGCATGTAGCTTGGGCTAGATTCATGAATGACACTAGCCTTTTTTCTGTCGGTTTTTGGAGAGCTTTCCCCAGACGTCCGGGTCGATCACCATCTCCCCAGGATCGGTGGGATTTCCCTCCTTCCTTGCCACCTCTCCAGGGTGGCTTTGAGCCCATTTAGGGTCCCCAAACAGAGAGAAATCACCTGTAGGGATCGGATCGTCTCGATCCCTCGGCTGGTGCGCTAACTGCGCAGAACCGGAAGCCTCTGTAATTTTTAGTTTTCAAAGAGTATCTATAATTTAACCATTTTGCAGATCACTGTTTGATATATGTTGTCATATTAATCAGTGATGGTTTGGAACACAGTTGAGAAATAGGGAAATCTTTAGAATAGGATCTCCAAATCCCTTGGAAATGCAAACAGGCCTGTAAATAAATCTGGGTCATTCTCAGATGCTCTCTCTTCCCTTTTCCCAAATCTTATCTCTTAGCAACAGTGAGGAGAACCTCAGGTCTATCATTAGGCAATAGTGTAAACTCTCCATGCAAAAATCCCTGGAAATAAATCTTCCAGCATCTTAGAGCTTTTATGAGGATTCTGAACTCAGAAAAGTTCAGTTTTCAGAGCTTTTCTTTATGCAAAGCCTGGTATCTAATGAAGACCAAAGGATCAATCCTGTTCTGATTCAAATCCGTTTTCTTGCTGTGGCCACAATTACAATTACGTACAAAGGGAACACAGTGGATGTTTGCCAATTTTTATTATCCATGACTGTTTTTTGTTAATATAGATGAGTGGGCCAAGATAAGTCTTTATCATTTTTGTGCCTACTTTTGAGCAGAACTTTATGATGCAGTTGGATTTTTTCTTCCCAACATTTAGCAATAGAAATAACATTTAGATTTATATATCACCCTATAGCACTTTACAGCACTCTCTGGGTGGTTTACAATATAAACATTATTTACATATTGCCCCCAACAATCTAGATTTTCATTTTACTGACCTCAGAAGGATGGAAGGCTGAGTCAACATTGAGCCCTATCAGTATTGAACTCCAGGATGGGCAGAGTTTGCCTGCAATACTGCACTTTAACCACTATGCCATCAGGTCCCTTTTAATTGATTTTACATTTGAAATGACAAGGGAAAAAATGAGATGACGATGTTACCTAGTTTGGTAATGAAATGTCTGCAAGAAAATCACCAAGCTCAGAGAGCACCAAGAACCACACAGTTCAACCCTGAGCTACAAATATTCTCTTCCATCAATGACATAAGATTTAGGGAAGATCGATTAACTTATATTTTTCTGATCTTTGATCAATAATCTGTTATCATTGAAAAACAATTACATGATCATTCTAGGAAACATGGCAGGAAAAGCAGCCTCTGAGTGAAGTTGCCCACCCTACTTGAATATAAGAAACTTAAATAACACACACACCACTGCTAGTAGTCTCAGACATATGAAAAATTAAATCCAATTGTTTAAAGGAGAAGGCAGATACTAGACAAACTTTATTGCTGCTAGTGTTCATCTTAGCAAAGATTTACTGGAAAAATAAATATTTGCCCACACAGAGACACAGAGACGGAAATGACAGAGGAATTGGTTTTCATCTTACTTTTGAATGGATAGCAATATATCTTTTAAGGCAATAGTGCATGCTTTATGCAACAATAGAGAAATATAATGCTTAAAAATGATAGCAATCACAAAATTGCTACAATTGTACCTCTATACTTATACAACAAACAACTGCAGCAAATGTTTCAAGTGGTGGGAAACTATGTGAAAATTATTTCAAAGATTTTGTACATAGCTGAATATTGGGAATTGTAACAAATATGGCTACGATGACAATCTCAGGAACCATATAATCTCAGTTTTGTGGATATGAGTATATATTTGTTTTAACTCTTCAAATTTAACCTCAGATAAGCAGTACTCAGTGGTGGGATTCAGCCGGTTCGCACCAGTTTGGCACAACCGGTAGCTAATTTTTTGTTGCCCAGGCCCAGAACAGACTTCCGGAAGTGGCATCCACACAGAGAACCGGTTGTTGACATATTTGAATCTCACCACTGGCAGTACTGTATCAGTATTAGTGTCCTTAAATTGGGTGGAATAACACAGGGAAATCTCTTGAAGAAATGCTTCAAATATCCACATTTTCAGTTTTTTGGCAGACAAAAAGAAATTAGAAAATAATGTTCAGAGTAGGAAGACTTATTCAGAGACACAGTCTGAAGATCTCTGTAGAACATTTCATAAGCCTAAGAGTTTTACAAACCTTGTCTCCTCTAGATTCTCCAGTAATGTTTCTAAACTCCTGCTGTGTCTCTGATATTTTCTTAAACTTTGGAAAAAGAAAGAAATGATCTATTAAATGCAGAATCATATCTTCAGCTATTTCAAAATGTTTTCTTTCCCTATTCCACACCTTCAGTCTAGCTGCAGGGCATGATATTATAGGACTAAAACAAATGCAGTCTTCTATCCCCCTCAGGATTTTGTTGTACTGGTTTTATGATTTGATATAAAGATTAATCTCGTGGACAAAGCTCTTGGTAACTTGGGGAAGGCTGACATAATAAGAGCTACTTCTATAATCATTATGGGCAGTGGAGGCAAAACCTCAGACATTTGATCTCACTACTGGATCTTATTTTTCAGTACACTATTAATTCTTCTACAATGTACTTTTGATCAGAAAGCCATTGTGAGAGCAATTTTATTTGCTTTTACAACAGTGACCCACAAAAACATACATATGTTTCTGCTACTAGATTTGTTTCTCTAATTGGTCATCCCCATTTCATGCAACACCTGAAGCTAAGGTGATGCTGGCTGATGCTGAAAGTTCCAAGGGAATTTTGAAGATTAAAATTGATACATTCATTGAGTATTTACTTATTGAATCATGTAAAAGTAAAAAAAATGGATATTAACATAAAATATTTTTCATGAAAAAAACGTTTTTAACAAATACAAAATAATGATAAGACAGTTATTTTTTTATTATTTTTTCTCAAAAGTCTTCAATATCTGGCAAATAATTTTAAATTCAATGATTTCCCTAGAACAGGATGTCAAACTGCTGGCCCATGGGCCGGATGTGTCATGCCAAAACCGCACCTACCCCATTGCCGGCAACGGGGAAAAAAGTCGCGATACGTCGCGACACGTCACATGACATTGCGAGTTTGACACCCCTGCCCCAGAGGTCTCAGGAGAGTTCCAGAGTACCTAGGACCACACTTTAAGGAATTATAATCACATACACTGCAACAAATTATGAACTTGAGTATCTAAAGTAGATTGTTATTCTAGGGGAACATATGAGATGGAACTGCTCATTCCAAAATAAGTGCTGAACTGATCTTTAAACTGTATTGCAGTAAGATATATTGACACAAACTGGGTATTGGCTGGATGTTATGTTTGCACTGCATTATTATAGCAATGAAACAACGGGAGACAAAGAACAGATTATTACAAACCACTAACAATAGATTGACCCCAAATTCTAGAGATGAGATTGAATCCATTTCCCAACTTAACTAAATAACAATTCCCCTATTGCACTAAAAAGATCTGGCTTTTATCCAGTACAGTATTTTACTATTTCTACAAACAGCAAACAGCAGTTGTTGTTTTTTAATTTCACTTTTGCAACTTTATTTCCTTTGTTTGGTCACTAAGCTTTTATATTGCAGGTCTCTTTGGAAAACATACAAATCATTGCAATCCTATTTTATATAATAAAAATTAACATAGAAAACATCACAATGATCAAGCTATATAATCAGTAGCGGCCATGATAACAATATGCAAAATATCAACAATAAAAACAATAAAACTCTATAAAATGTAAAAGTGAATTTGAAAAAAAAACACATTTTTTTTTCAGATGTCTGAGAAAAAAGGTTTTTGTCTGGCATTGAAGTATATTGTGATGATCCAAGCCCAGTTGAACTGTGTGTATTATTTTGGAGCCCAATAAATATCCCTAGTCATGCATTAATAGTGGATGTGGGACTGAAACAGGTTTGGTTAGTGAAAATTTCAGTCTGCCTCAGGCTGAAATATCAAGAGACTGATCTTATCCTTTAATTTTTCATGATAAACCTTCTAGCTGGAAATCAGAAGTGAATCATAAGATGCTGAAGAATAGGCTTACATTTATCAATTCTAACTGTCACTGGATTTCCCAAGACAAGGAACATTGTTAAACAGCACCTATGAGACATTGCCATCCTGCATGAAATAGGCCTTATAAAAAGGTGGTTGATCATTGCCGATTTAGAGAATCCCTATAAATTATGTATATGGACTTACTCACACTAAACTGAAAGGGGCATTTACACAAATGTGCTTTTATGTGATGGCCACAGCACTTTTACAGGGCTGATCTGTGCCCATTCCTTTCTCTGAACAACTTTGCCCATGTGGCTCTGGAGAGATGGAATCAGTTGGCCATATGCTGCCAATATTGTAAGGATGTTTGATTATCACTCAATGCATTTATTTTTTTTAGTTTATCTGGTCGGATTGACTTCCTTTTATATTTCTTTGCTGCTGACATGTACCATGAAACTCCCTATTACAAGATTTTGCTATCTTACATACCAGTGTTAGCGGTTTTAATTTATTCTACTGATGACTTTTACTGAGATATAAAAATATGGTTCAATTTATATCTTGTTTTACATAGTATTATTTTTAACTGATCTTTGATTGTAATAAATTTAAAAATTGGTACTATAATACTAGCACCAAAATATATTTCTTTTGAATAAGAATTAGAATAGAACATTACTAGAAATCTAAACATCTATATACACCTTTAAAATATTTTGGCCAGAGATTTGTTACCTACTATGCATATGCAACATAATTTTGTTTAATAATACAGTTAATATGTATAATTGACTGCATATAATTGCTCTCCATCTATTTAATAATCTTCAACAATTTGGGTGTAATTTTGGCAATAGTGTGTTTAGTTCTCGTCACCATGATACAAAAAAGATGCTGAGACCCTAGAAAGAGCACAGAGGACAGCAACAAAGATGGAGGCTAAATCATACAATGAACAGATAAGGGAACTAGGTATGTTTAGCCTAATGAAGAGGGTTTAGGGGTGACATGATACTGTAGTTGTCTTCCAATACTTGAAGGGCTTTCACAGGGAAGAGGGAAGATTTATTTATTTCCCATAACACCTGAGGGCAGGATAAGAGGCAATGGGTAGAAGCTAGTCAGAGAGAGTTCCAGCCTGGAATTAAGGAGAAACTTCCTGACACTGAGAACAATTAGTCAATGGAACAGCTTGTGTCTCCCAAAGTTGTGTATGCTCCATCACTGGTGATTTTCAAGAAAATATTGGACAACCATTTGTCCATGATGAAATAAGGACTCCTGCCTTGGGCAGGGGATTGGATTAAGAAACCTCCACTATCCCTTCCAGCCCTATGATTCTGTGATTCTATATTTATTTCATACATTCACCCTTCCAAGAGAGAGAGGGAGAGAGAGAGAGAGATAATGTTTGCAGTTTAATTGTGGGGAGGGAGACATATGGAAGAAAGGATAGAATGGAATCAAAATAAGGGAATAAGAAGCTGGTCTCTTAGGGCAGTGGATGGAGTTACTTTATTTTCCATTCTCTCTCTCACTCCCCCCTCCCATTGCTCCAGTTGTGTGAAAGACATATAAGACATCTCTTAATGTTGCAAAATAATAATGGTTTCCCATTAAGGATTTTCCCTGTTGCCCCCTGTGACTAGCAGAATAATTCTCAAGATTAATCATTTATCAGAATCATCATTTCCCTGGGGATGCAGAATTTTGGAAAAACAATTCTGGCTGGCTGTCAAGTTCTGTGATTTAAATGCAAAAATCAAGCATGTTACTTATTCATTAATGAATAACCTTAGCATTGGATGCTGCTAAAAAAAAGAATGTGTTACTCCAGAAATGATTGGTTCATACATGCTTGTTTTTCTCTATACTTTCTCCAAATTCATGATTACAACTGAATATATGAAATATATCTACTGAAAAAATTGTACAGGCATGAAGTCACGTAAATTTTCTCTTTGTCTTGTGTTACCTGGTCCATTCATAAACCTAAGTCATCACTAACACACTTAATAATGGATGAAAACTAAATTGTGCTCCCTCTTTTAAATGCATTAAATTATGTAGGTGTTGAATCACAAAGTTGGATGCCTAAACATAATTCACTATTTGTTTATAACAGATGGCATTGAACTAGTAAAATGCTCAAGGTCAAAAACTGCTCTGCTGCTAGGAGGAACTAGTGTTTAGGGAATATAAAAATCCAACTGGGTTCATTTATCATCAAATGTATCTCTATATAAAGTTGAAACTACTTTTAACTTAGTCTCTTAAATGATGTTTATGCCCAAAACATGATTTATGAGCATAGATTAACTGAGAAAATAGAAATTTTAATTTTAAAAATGACAAGTTTATGGGAGAAGTTGAGAGGTCACTAAAATAAATAACACAAACATCAGATAAATCTACTTGTCCAAATCTTGGTTGTAATAAACTAAAAAAGTATCCAAGGGAAATTACTGCAACAGACGGTATGTAAAATGTATCATCCCCCTCCCCATCTTTTCATGTCCTATTGAATTTTCTCCCTGGCAGCTTGGTTGACTACTGATGCCCAAAATGAGTAAAATAAAACTAATAAAATCAGATGTAGAGGTTCTTTTATTCTAGCTACCCTGAGTTTTCAGAAGGAAGCTGTTAAAAATAGTAAAAGATGAAGCAGTTTCTGATACTATAATTCATTTTATTCACTCCTGGACAATAAGAGGCAAGACACAACAACAGGACACAAATTTGTAATATCTTCATCCAGGAGCTCCTGTGACATGTAGTCTGGCTGCACTTTTGACGTGCACCAAATGCAGAACGGTGCATTTCCCACTTTTGACCAATTGGTCCACATTGTTCATTGTTGGAGGACACATTCCTAGCTCAATGTGCTTGTAGCCCCAAGATATTCAGTAGATGTTTGCATTAGCAGTTTATAATGTCACCCAACATTTGCTGCAGCAGTATAAAAGCTGTCCACATTTAGAGATACAGTGCCATAACATCAGTTGGATGACCCCATAAATTACTAGAATAGAAATCAATGTACATTCTAGGCCTTTTTAAAGTCATTCCTCTCTGCATCCTACAATTCCATAGGCCTGAGTAAAAAATCTAGGAAGTTCCACTTTGCCTGCAGATACTAGGCTAAAGGAGGAATTTAAAAAAATTAGAGTTAGAACTACAAATAGAGCCACAAAAGAAAGTTCTTAAAAGACAAATGGAGATAATAAAACACAAATTAAACTTAGTACATGCTGAAGAACTGGCCCAACAATTTAAAAGAGCAAAACAAAACTTCTTTGAAAACGCTAACAAGCCAGGTAGATGGTTAGCTTATAGATTGAAAAAAGAAAGAGAGAAGAAACTGATAAATAAACTGCAAGATGAGTAAGGTTGTTTACAATTCCAAAATGACGTAATAAAAAAATAGTTAAAGAACTTTATGAAAAACTATACGATACAGAAGAAATTTCCCCGGAAAAAATAATGCAATACATGGAAAAAGCTAAACTACCAAAAATCTCAGAGAACTTTAAAAAAATGTTAGATGAAAAAATAACAACGATGGAATTTATAGAGGCTATTAAAAGACAAAAAAAAATGATAAGACCCCCGAACCAGATGGCTTACCTGCAGAGTTTTATAAATCTTTACAAGATATATTAAGTTTGCCATTGAAAGAAGTTTGTAATGAGGTATTATCAAAGGCTAAATTACCAAACACTTGGACAGAAGCTAATATAAATCTAATACCAAAAGAGGACTCAGATTTGACACAAATAAAGAACTACAGACCAATATCATTATTAAATGCAAACTATAAAATTTTTGCCTCAATAATAGCAGAGAGATTGAAATTTTGTTTGATTGAATTTATTCATTCAGATCAAAATGGATTTTTACCTAAAAGACAAATAAAAAATAATTTAAGAATTCTTTTGGATACATTGGAGTGTTATGAAATGCATCCAGGAAAACAAACGGTGCTAATTTTCTTAGACGCGCAGAAAGCTTTTGATAATGTAAATTGCCAATTCAATGCACAACAATTAAATTGTATGGACTTTGGAGAAAAATTTATAAATATAATTAAGACAATATACTATAGACAAACAGCAAAAGTAATTGTAAACGGGTACTTTACAGAGAATTTTAATATAAAAAAGGCACAAGACAAGGGTGTCCGCTATCCCCTTTGTTATTTATATTAACCTTGGAAGTGCTGAATAGAAACATTAGACAGGATCCAGAAATAAAAGGAAAGGAGACAAAAGATGAAAAATATAAACTGCATGCGTTTGCAGACGATTTGATATTTATACTAGAGCACGGGCATCAAACTCGCTGTGTCACGTGACGTATTGCGACATATCACAACTTTTTTTGCATTGATAGAGCTGGGGTGGGCGCCGCCTCCATATGATACAACCGGCCCACCAGCCATCAGTTTGACACCCCTGTACTCAAGAAACCATTGAAAACAAGTCCCAAACTATTGAAAAGGATAGAAGAATTTGAAGAAATAGCAGGATTGAAGATAAACAGAGAGAAATTTGAGCACAGCAACTGAAAAGATTTTCTCTTATACCATCAGTTCAATGAAATGTAACTTTGGAAATGACTTTTTATCTTTTAATTTTAAGATGCAGGCAGATTCATATAAATACCTTGATCCTAAATATCTTTCTGCTTTAAGTGGCATAATCAGTACTTTTAATTAACCCTGAAGAAAAATGCAAAGCTTGTAGTTTTACAACTATTTAGGACTATAATCCTCTATTTGCCTAAAAAGATTATAAGCAATTCTTGCTATAAGTAAGGATGGGGCTGCTTTTAAAAAAGATGTTCCCAGTGTAGAACCATTTTCTGTGCTGACAGTTTGCAGACTGACTGAACAATTCTATGTAAACATTTACATAGGAATGTCCTTGAAGACAACTTAGGTACTTAACATTTGGCCATCCAGATGTTAATGGGGGGTAGAGAGACTGATTATGATCAAATTGGGACTGTGAGTATTGCCCTCTGTTGTTTGGATAACATCTGGATCCCTGGGGTTGATGAAGAAGTTTTCCCAGTAACATTTCTGACCTAGTTACCATTTTAATTACTTTAAAGTAATATACAGGTGATTTCTGAGAGAAATGAAAGAAATTTCAGGTCAACCAGAGAAATTCCTCATGAGAAAAGTTTTTGTACTTTTTATTCTTTGCCAAATGTGCCACAGCATAAAAAGTAGGGTTTTTTTGTGCATAACCTCTTCAGGGCAGTAGTCTTACATAATAAATTATATATAACTCCATTCCAATGCAATCTTAGGAACTGATTGTGTTTTTCATCAGAGACATATTTCTCAAGTTGTGAGAATGTATGGTCTGCTGCAGTTCACCCTTTCATCAAACATTTAGTCTAAGCAACCTGCAGGAGAAAGGAAATATCTAGGAATGCATCAAGTAGACCACCTTGCATAATTTATCTTTCATTTATTTCTCATATATTTTGCCTGACCCCCAAGGACTATCCAAAAAAGAATCACCCAACTGCAGTAATGATAACATGCCATAAAAGTTAAGCAACCATAAACAATCCTTTAAACCCCAGGCAATTCAACCCAGTTATATTTAAAAAAAAATTGAAACCATCTGCAACCCATCAAGGACCAAATAAAATAAAGATATCTTGATGGACTTCTTCAAAGTGTGGAAAAGAAGGCTCTTGGCTATCCAGACAAAGTTAGTTCCAGGGCAGGTATAATGGTGTAGAAACTTTTTAGCAGTCATCTAAACATTTTTAAAGATGGAAATTATCTGAGAAGATTATATTTCTTATGGTAAAGCAACTTTAACTTCATTAGTTGCATAGCTCACTCACACTGCAGCAGTTATATTGGGCAGTAAAATGAACAAGGATCAGAAAGCAAATGGAGAAGATGGGGATTAGTCAGATTTATGGATGCTATTCCATACTTCAATTGTCTTTGCACATCACATGTTCTTCAGAACTAAAAACAACAAAATCTCAATGATTCTTAAAAAAAGTAAAAAGTGGTTCTGTATTGCTGCATTCAGTTGATAAAATCATTAGAGATAAAGCTAAGAAATTTGTGCCTTAAAAATACTCCTATCTAATTTCATGCTTCCAATAATAGAAAATACAGATAATTCATTTATGAAAGAAAACTATGTTGTCTTAATGCAGTGGCTCCCAACCTTTTCTATACCCTGCACCCCTAGAAGGCTTCTGATATATTCTCACACCCCTTACAAAAGTTCAAAATAACAGTAATGAATTATGCATATATACTATAATTTTGAAAACCCAAGTTTTTGCACCCAAGTTTACGAGCACCCCCGGTTGGGAACCCCTGTCTTAGCAAGCAGTGTTCTCATGACAAAGTCAAAAGATAAAATATCAAACTGGTTGCTTAGCTTATTATTAGTAAACTCAAAGAAATTTGCAATAATAATAATAATAATAATAATAATAATAATAATAATAATAATAATAATAATAATAATAATAATAATAATAATAATAATAATAAAAGTTGGAAGGGACCTTGGAGGTCATCTAGTCCACCCCCTGTTCAGGCAGGAAACCCTATACCAGGGGTCGGCAACCTCGGCTCTTTTATGACTCATGGACTTCAACTTCAAGCATAGCTGACTCAGGAATTCTGGGAGTTGAAGTCCAGGAGTCATAAAAGAGCCGAGGTTGCCTACCCCTGCTCTATACCATTTCGGACAAATGGCTGTCCAGTCTCTTCTTAAAAACTTCCAGAGTTGGAGCATTCACCGCTTCTGGAGGCAGATTTTTCCACTGATTAATTGTTCTAACTGTCAGAAAATTTCTCCTTAGTTCTAGGTTGCTTCTCTCTTTGGTTAGTTTCCATCCGTTGCTTCTTGTCCTGCCTTCAGGTGCTTTGGAGAATAGCTTGACTCCCTCTTCTTTGTGGCAGCCCCTGAGATAGTGGAACACTGCTATCATCTCACCCTTCGTCCGTCTCTTCAGTAGACTAGACATTCCCAATTCCAGCAACCGTTTCTTATATGTTTTAGCCTCCAGTCCCCTGATCATCTTTGTTGCTCTTCTCTGCACTCTTTCTAGAGTCTCAACATCTTTTTTTACATCATGGTGACCAAAACTGAATGCAGTATTCCAAGTGTGGCCTTACCAAGGCATTGTAAAGTGGTTAATACTTCATGTGATCTTGATTCTATCCCTCTGTTAATGCAGCCTAGCACTGTGTTGGCTTTTTTGACAGCTGCAGCACACTGCTGGCTCATATTTAAGTGATTGTCCACTAGGACTCCAAGATCCCTCTCACAGTTGCTACTATTGAGCAAGGTACCACCTATACTATACCTGTGCAGTTGGTTTTTCTTGCCTAAATGTAGAACCTTACTTTTTTCACCATTGAATTTCATTTTGTTAGATAGTGCCCAGTGTTCAAGTCTGTCAAGATCCTTCTGTATCTTAAGCCTATCTTCTGGAGTGTTGGCTATTCCTGCCAGCTTATTGTCATCTGCAAATTTGATGAGTTCCCCATCTATCCCCTCATCCAAATCATTGATGAAGATGTTGAAGAGCACTGGACCTAGAACAGAGCCCTGGGGCACCCATTAGACACTCCCTCCATGAAGATACAGTTCCACTGAGGACCACACGCTGAGTACGGCTGGTCAGCCAGCTACGAATCCATCTGGTGTGAAGCTGTCTAACCCACATTTTTCTATCTTATCATGTAGTAGGTTGTGGTCTACTTTATCAAATGCCTTACTGAAGTCCAAGTAAATTATATCTACAGCATTCCTCTGGTCCATTAATTTTGTCACCTGGTCAAAGAATGCAATAAGATTTGTCTGGCATGATCTGTTTTTGACAAATCCATGTTGGCTTTTGGTAATGACTTTGTTTGCCTCTAGGTGTTCGCTGATTCGTTGCTTGATTATCTTGTCCAAGATCTTCCCAGGTATTGAGGTCAGGCTGATGGGTTTCCTGGATCCATTATTTTTTCCTTTTTTGAAGATGGGAACTACATCAGCTCTTTTCCAGTCCTCTGGTAGTTCCCCAATGCTCCAGGATCTTTGAAAGATGTACTTCAGTGGTTCTGAGATCACATCTGCCAGTTCCTTCAGAACCTTGGGGTGTAGTCCATCTGGTCCTGGTGATTTGAACTCATCTGGAGTGGACAGGTGCTCACTTACCATTTCCTTGCCTATCTTAACTTGTGTTTCTAATCTGTTTTATACGGTACTGTTTTTGATAGGTTGGACTGTTTTTTCCCTTTGTGTAAATATGGATGCAAAAAATGAGTTGAGTGGTTCTGCTTTCTCCCTGTTGCTTGTCACCTTCTTGCCACTTTCTCCCACTAGTGGACCAATCATTTCCTTAACTTTTTTCTTGTTTTTTACATGCTGAAAGAAGCTTTTTTTGTTATTTTTGACTTTTGTTGCAAGCCTTAGATCATTTTGAGCCTGAGCTTTCCTCACTCCATCTTTGCAGGCTCAGGACTATTTGCTGATATTCTGCCTTAGTTATGTGCCCCTCTTTCCACTTTTTATATTTTCCCTTTTTGTCTTTCAATTTATCAGAGAGTTCTTTATGCAACCATGCTGGTTTCTTTTGAGAGCTGTTATTTTTCTCCTTCGTTGGTATTGTGCTAGACTGGGCTTTTATAATCTCAGTTTTCAAAATTTCCCAAGCTTCTTGAGTTGTTTTCCCCTTGAGGATTCTCATCCATTGATGAGAATCCTCAAGGGGAAAACAACTCAAGAAGCTTGGGAAATTGAATCCTTCCCAAGCTCTCTCTAAGTTTGTTGAAATTAGCTCTTTTAAAGTCCAAGACTCTAGTTTGACTGTGTTCTATTGCTTGTGCTTGCATAATGTTGAATTCCAATATTGCATGGTCATTCTCCCCCCAAGGTTCCTGTGGCTAAAACACCTTCTATCATTTCATCTCTGTTAGTGAGAATTAAGTCCAATATGGCTGATCCCCTAGTTCCCTTCTCTACTTTTTGGGAGACAAAGTTGTCTGTTAGGTTTGTCAGGAATCTGTTTGATCTTCCACTTGGTGCAGAGTTTGTCTCCCAGTTGATGTCAGGGTAATTAAAGTGCCCCATTACTATTGTGATGTGCTTCCTATATACCTTAGTTAACTGACTAGCAAAAAGTTCATCTATTACCTCTGTTTGGTTGGGTGGCCTATAGTATACACCTATGGCAATGTCATTGTATTTAGCTGTATTTAGCAATAGAAGGGAAGTGCAAAAAGTCCAAGAAATCCGATGTATTTATAATGAGGGTTGTTTGCTTTCCATATCACAGCATAACAAACGGTACACAATCCTTTATTGCAATACACACCATTCAATAGCCAATAGGCTATTGCTCTAGTCAATACCATTCTTCTAGGACTTGCTTGTGATATTGTCACATAAATATGTATTCAATATTCAGTCCTTTATATTCAGTCTTTTAATACTCAGTTCAAACAAAAATCTCAATGTCTATAAAGTAGCATATAACCTTTGCCTTTTTCCAAAAGTTGAGATGAGGTGCTGCTTTAGTCTGTTTGTTTCTTTTCTAATTGCTGCCGAGCTCCAGGCAAAGCTCCAAGTGAGACTCACAGTAACTTTTGATCCTGGCAGTTGAGTTGCCTGCTTGAAACAGCTGCCAATTTCCAGACCTTGCCTCCCACTTCTTCATCTGCATGTCATTTACTACCTCTTTCGTCGTATACCCATCTCCACTCTGTATTAGCATTTGCTTTTATAAAGCTAAGGCCCGGTGGTGGGGGAAGCTGCCTCTGGACATCAACGCTCCTTGAAAATGCAAGGCATTAAATTATTACAGGCAGCTGCAATGCCAACTTGGAAGTTTGTGAGTAAGATGACTGTATGATGGCGTGATGGACGTGAGGGGTGGGAAGCTTTTCTGCCTGGCTGCAGCTGTTTTTCCAAATGTAGGCAACAATCCCAACTTCACTCCCTCACACACATATAAATGTGTATTATGCTGCTCCCTTTTGGGGTCAGCAATATTATGCTCTGATACAGCATATAATCATTTTTGTTTCTTCTCATTGATATTACATGGACAGTAGTAGATTCTACACTACTAACAATCATTTTATCAGACTTTGCATATCCCCCAAATTTCTCCATTATAAATATTATACGAACACAGAATTCAATTATTTGTTCTTATATTCCACCATTTATGCATAACTGCCAATTATTCAATCCATTTTCTCAGTCACACTGAATTTAAATCTATGGTATTTGTTGTGTCATACAATGTATATATTAACAACCTGGTCTTAGATCTTGCTCACTATTGAACCATTTATGTATTTGTCAGGAGCAAGCAACCAGAATCACTTGTGGATAGGCATGAACAGATATTTTATTGTTGATCACCTATATTACAAGAATCTCACCAGACTACCTGCCTTCCCTTGGGAAATGGCAGATATAGTCTTAAGGGTTTGACCTCAGATGTTTCCACCCCCAAATGAATTCTAAGCTGAAATGTCTCTTTACTCTCGCTCATGGATGCCTCTTCCTTTAGATGGTGATTCCACCACAATATTCAGTTTATTCTCATGCAATAAATGCTTTATTTCTGTTGTTTACAATTTTTAGTGCATTAAGCAACTAACCTTGAACTCCACAGTCACAGAAATTCATATATTTCTCAGTCAATGGTGGGGGGCAGGGCTTCATTCCAGGGAGAGGCCATCAAATTGCACAGCTCCCCCTTAAGTAAAGCATATCCTTCCTTCAGTATTTCTTCAGCCACATCATGTAGCCTTGTTGTTGTTTTTACATTTGCTCAGCATTTATGTCTTCCTTATCTTTTTTTCTTATATTTTGAGCATTAATTTTAACTCCACATTTTACTGTGTCATTATTATTTCCATTAAAAGCTCTGATTACTCCTTCTAGCATTCCCTCACTTCACTTCAGTTCCAAATCACTTCATCATTTTTGATAGTAACTCCTCTTCACCCACTTCCAAAACTTTTAAAAAAAAAATCCATTAAAATTATGCTACATTTTCTGTGCCTTTTTTAATCTTAACCATTCCTTGTTCTCTTCTAGGACATTCTTTGCAACTATCTTTTTCTCTCCTATACGTTATGCAATCTCTTTCTCTTATCCTCAGTTTTGAATGAATTATTCTCTATATGCATTTTTTCTCATACACAGCCTTGATCATTCCTTCATTCCATCAAGGACTTTTTTTATATATTTCCCAGTCATATGAATCACATATTTATATGACACTCTGTAACATAATTCTTTTCTCTGTGATTCAAGGCCCTTCAACATCTGTTTCCATACATTTACATTTGATTTATTCTGTTATGAGACTAATCTAATACATTTTTGTGCATGACTCATATTTTTCTTTCCGCAGTCATTCTAGATTCATATTTTTTTAGATTCACTATCAAATAATGATCTGACCCAGATTCAGAACCATTCCCATATCCTTTACTAATTCTCTCAAGATTTCATCACATATCATAAAATCAATCATGTTTAGAGATTTATAATCATTCTTGCCATTTGTATGGACTTAAGCTTAAATCATGTATTGAAACAGATACTCACCAATCACCATTTTCATTAATTTATTGAATTCCCAAATAAAGCAATCACTTTTTCGGTAATCTCATTCATCCTAGATTCTACCATACCTATGTACCATACCTAAGACAAAAAACATCAAAAACCTAAAATGTTTGCATACGCCAAGTGCCAAATTGATCATGTTTATACTTAGAAATATAATGATCATTGAACATATCAAGATTATTAAATGTCTATATATTCACTTTTAAGTGTCCATCTTCTGGGAATATCAACATTATCAGTATGAGTGCAAAAAACTACTAATACTATAATCAAATGTGCTAGCTACCAGTAGCAAAGACTTTAATCAAGTTAGTGTTTTGTTGTGCCTCAACAGAGACCCAAATGTGACTCCATGGGCTGTAAAGTTGGCTGAAGTACATGTTTGGGGATGAATCCTTACCCCAGCTTATCCCTGTGAATAAATTCTTTTTCTCTTAGCATGCTCACATAGCTACTGATATTGCTTCTTGTGGATTTTCAGCCTATGGCTTACTCATGCAGGGTAACCCATGAGTAAGAAAATATAGAAAAAGCTTCAGCTGAGGTTAAACAAGCAATGCTTTACTTAGATTTACAAATGCAAGGCTAAACTGAGAGAACTAAAATGAAAATCTAGTCAATTTGTTTATGTACCTTTCTATAGCTTCATTTTACACAGAGATACTTATTCATATTATTCTGTATCTCTTTTGTATGTGCTCATTTACACATGTAATCTTATTGTCACTGTGCTCTCAGTGATTCAAATGCTCATAGGATTTATGTCTTTAGTTAAACAGCAGATTCAAAGATATGTGATATTGCCCTCTTATCATTTTCTTCCTTAGAGGAAATCAAATCCAATCAATAACATAGAATCGGTTTGTTACAATAACAGAAACATCTCATATGTCAAAAGCTGGTATGTTATATTTTTTAAAATGTGCCTGCAAGGTGTTTATACTTTGTATGATATCCTTATCTCTTTTTTTTTCATTTACTTGCATCCTTGTAAAATAATTATTTCCATATTTTGGGGTATCTGCTAGTATGTGTCTTTGATCTAAGGCCTGTCTTTGAGTTCGTGCTCTTAGCCTGTTTAATGCAAGAGACCACTGACTGACTGTCATCTGCTAGCTTTATATCTAATAAAATAATGTTGGATATTTTTAATAGCTGTGGCTTTTAGATAAGTTTTTCACCATACTAAAACATTATTCAATTGCTAGAAAGCCCTCCTTAAATTATCACCAAATATTCAGTTCCATTTAGAAGGACATTCCCTTTGGGAAAATTTCATGCCCTTTTCTTGAAGGTGATAGAGAGGAGATATCACAATGCACCCTTACCAAGAAAGGCTCAGTGTATCTTCAATATAATGTTGAGTTAACTTCCCATGTTCTGTTGTCTTTATCATATCTGGCAACTACTCCTAATCTCTCCTATTTTTGTCCATGTTCATCCTCAGAAATTGTGCTGTTCTTAATAGACAAACCATCTAAAAATGTTGCAAAATTCTGGGCCATATAGTCACTATTAGAAAGACTGGGTCTAACTAAACAACAATTTTATGAAGCTTAACAGGCCTTCTTTTAGCTTTGATGATAATGGTGACTATTTTATTTTCCTCTTTCCTTTGTTTTTAAATTGGCTTTTAACCTGTTTCTATTCATTTTAACCAACCTATCTCTTATTGCCCTTTTGGTTTATAAATTTAATACATAAAATAAATACCATGTAAACCAACATAGTGTTGCCCGTGTTCTGCCACCTAGGAGTGCCATGCTGAGGAGACACACCATGAATAAATGGATATTAATCGTGAAACACAGTGAAATGATACAATTTTCTATTTGTAGGAGACTTACCTGAGAAAATGGCACAGAGCATATTATTACAATATATTGCCACTGTGCCTTATAACTGGAATGTGGAAAGCGTATTAGACAAATTTGTAGTAAAGATAAGCTTGGGTGGAGATGATGTTCTGCCCTCCTTCCTAGTGTGTTCTCCTTCCAGCCAAATTTGACAGTGTTTTTCCAGCTACTTTCTATGGCTGCTTCATCCCCATCATTTTTTCAAGTATTGTCTAAGGCCAATGGAAGAACAAGGAATCCTGAATGAAGCTAGCTTTGCCACTTCCCTTGCTATGAAAAGTTTAGCAATGTAAGAATATGGCAAAGTACAAAGCAAGTTCCATGACAGGCAAACACAAACTTCAATACCACAAACTGGTATTTTGCTCACCTAGAAGCCCAAAATGCATAAATGACACCCACACCTAAAGGGGGAGGGGGGGAATCAGCTCTACTCTTTTAAAGAAAAAAGTGGTTCTTTATGGTTACAAAGGAAAAATATCTTAAAAGATGCAAATCTTCTTTAAAAGAAGGCTTTCTATCCAAAGGAGATTCAAAGATTTATAATCAGAAAGTCTATAGTGATAAGAATTTCCAATCATATAGGAGCTAGGCTTCTAGATATGTAATACTGTAAAATTATTAAGATTCAAGATAAGCCTTCTTCTGTTCTGTTGATAAGCACTGTTAGAAATAGTGCAAAGCCATATTCCCTCAAAATCTCCAAAGATTATTTCTACTTTAGGACTATTTTAGGACTGTTAAGGTGAATAGAGTATCACTGTTTTTACCACCTTGTGCCAGATATCATCCAGATAACTAAATTGTTCCCTAAGCCAGTTATTTATTTTTAGATTATCTTAACTGTAAGCCCTGATGTGTGA
>JALGBA010004054.1:1347500-1405000 GCA_023970755.1 Azemiops feae | reverse complement strand
ACCTTCACTGAAATTGGTTATAATAACAATATTTTGCAAGTCTGATTGTGCTGTGTTCCTCCTTGTTCTTATGGCTGAGTAAATTAAAAAAAGTGGTATCTGCCTGAACTGCCATCAGATTTTATCTCACTGTTTGGAATTTCAAAATGCTTCAGCCCCTTTTGCCAAAGCAATGGCTTCTGCATATCTCTATCAAGGTAATCTTTCTTACTCTTTACAGGTATATGGGGAAGATGTCAGAGAACAATATCAAATGGAAGATAGGTGGTTGCAGCAATAGTTAGCTAGCAATTGCCCCATATAGGAAGGAAGGCAGGTGTATATCAAGCCAGAAGAAGTCTGGCAGGGGTCCCCAATAGTTCATCAACCCCTTCATGAAGTTTTGGATTGCTCACTGATATCCAAATATCTATTATATTTAAATCATTTAATACTATAACTAATAGTACTACTACTACTACTACTACTTCTACTGCAATAACAAAAACAACAAGGATTAGATGTATAATAATGCCGAATACCTGGCAGACTGCAACAAACCATATTAATAACAAGAAGAACAAATGTATACAAAGCCAGAATTGAGAAGACAGCATCAGACAGCAAATGCCACCTCTGCAAAAATCTGAAGAAACAGTGGACCACCTAGTTAGCTGCTGCAAAAAGATTGCACAGACTGACTACAACAAAGTTATGACAAAATACCTATAATGGTGCATTGTAAGATCTGCAATAAATGTCATTTTACTGCATGCAAGAACTGGTGAAACCACAAAATAAACAAAGTAATAGAAAATGCTCTGGGACTTTAGAATTCAAATGGACAAACACTTGCCAAATAACACTTCACACTTATAATTGTCAATAAGAAAAAAAATGTCTGGCTGGTGGTTGTGGTAGTATCTGGAGACAGCAGAAGAGAAAGAACGGAAGGAAGGAAATCACAAAACATGAAGACCTTAAACAGAAATAGTCAATAGTGTAGTCACAAGGTGATTTCAGTCTGAAACAAAAACGACCAAAATATTAGACCAAAATTCTCAGAGCTCTTTTGAGGCCTATTGGTGTTCTGGAAAAAAACTACAACATCATCCATATAGAGCAGCAGGTCAATCTGCAATCCACAAGTTTAAGAAGATGAAAATATGGATCATTTAAACATCTCACCATACCACCAGTATAGAAACTGAAAAGTAGGTGAGCTGAAATTCATCTCTGTTTTACCTCATTTTGACTTGTAAGTGGTTTTGAGTGAAACACTTGCATACTGTATTACACCTGACCATAATTGTCGTATTGGTGTGCAGGGCATGAATTAAATGGAGAAGCCTATGATCAATTGATGCAACTTCAAGATTTACCAAAATTTGGTCCTGGATACAGAATCAAAAGCTGCCTTAAGATCAATAAGGGCAGCATAAAATGATACCACGTTGTTGGCTGAATATTTTTCAATCAGGTGCTGTAGGACCAAACATTGAACAATGGTTCCTCTACCTTCTCTAAACTTTTTCAGCTCTTTTCCTTTCTTAAACACTGGGACTATAATTGCCAGGACTCAGAGATGAAATTATAGGATCCACCATCTTTCAGAACACAAAGAGCAACACTAACTGAGCATAGGTAAAAGCCTATATAGTATAAGACTTGTCTTGTGGCAGTAAGGGTGATGAAGTGTAGTTACAGCTCCACCCTTATTACATCTGCAGATAGCTTCCCAGCAGCCCTGTTATGGTGACCAGATGTCTCTTGGGCAAGGAAGAACCAGGAAAGCACTTAAAGTGCTGCTATGTGGAATATTCTCAGCCTCTAACAGATAGAGTGCAATTCAAGGAGTCTGTCCTGATTCAGACTTCAACTACATACATTCAAATATGGTTGCTATGGAGGTTATCTCATCAACCTTGACATAAAATTGTAAAACAGTGAAAAAATAATGTAAACAAAAAGTCTTGCTTTTTTAAACAAGATCATGCAGAGAATAGTCCAAATCCAATCCAGAGTTCCAAGAGCCAGGTCAGGGTTACCATCCAATCCAGAGGTCAAAGACTTCTTACATGAACAGAATTCATAGGAACATCACACAAGAGCCAAAGATCAGACATTGTTTCCAGTGAAGGAAATATGGGTCAGAGCTGCTTCTTAAATCAGGATGCAGCCAGCTATCACTAATTAAGAGATCTATTCCCTTGCTTGGGAAGATGCCTCAATGAAATTGCTCTTTACACTAGTCACCAGATAAGGGCTTAAAATGCTTATATCAACATCTGACTTCTCCAGTGATCCAGGTGGTACCTGTGTTTGTTCAGCCTCAGCTGATTCTTCATTTGATGTCTCCTGAGGCTGATATTTCACAGGTTCAACTGGATCAGCTCCTTCATTCTTCATTATAGTGCTGGTTATTACCTATAAAGGTGTATATGGCATGGGACCAGGTTATTTGCAGGACTCCCTTTCCCTAAGGATATCTGTCCATCCTACCAAATAAGATTCATTGGCCATGATCCTAGTCCCTGTCCTTAAATTTTGCCATCTTAGGAGATCTAGAAAGCTTGCCTTTTCTTTGATAGTTCCTGCCCTATGAAATTCACCCTGAAGTTGAGGAGGCTTCACCCTTAAACTTTCCAAAAAAGAATTTGAGACCTAGCCTCCCCCCCCCAAAAAATAATCCTCAATTAAGGTGATCTAAGTTTGGTTTTAATATTTTTTATTGTAGATAGATGTGGTTCTATATTTTGGTTATGAGCCACCCACAGTTTCGTATACAATCAACTACTATATAAGTGTTATAAACAAATGTCTGTATACCAACCAGGAAATGGGTTAGTTTGCATTTCTGGAACAAGCAGTGGTAATAAATTACCATTTGTCTTTTCCCTCTCTAAAGCTATTCATTTCATACTGTAACAATCAATGTTTCCAGCTGTTTAGCAGCTTTCAACTCTACTGTTTCTTCTGTTCAAAGTTTATGAAAGACAAAGTCCATCAATCTATGATTTCTATCTATATTTACAGTAAGCCTACTTATTTACTAATTGAAAGTAAACTGGCCAGGTTAGTTTTCTTCTTTATGGCATGTGTATCTATTTGGCAATTAATTTGACTACAATTTTAGTTATTCCTCTTCATTTGACAAGCAGATGTTCTGTATGTTGTTTAAAGAATGTTACTTGCATGGTTCCCACATACTGTATCTAAAAAGAATTTTTTCAAGGTGAATGCAGTGATGCAATCGTGTCTCAGAGTACATCCTCCTATCAAATCTGCTAAAATGTTCTGAGCAAGATATGTCCCTTAGGCAAAAATAATTGGAAAATTACATCAAATTCTGTACATATACTTGTACAGAATTAAAGATATCAGCCATAGAATAATAGAAATGTATGCAAATTCTACTTACTGACACATTTCAGTGAAGGTGACCATCCATTTTTTGTGCATTCAACCACCTTTTCTCCATTAACTGGTTCAAAAGTAAATCCAGTGTCACACTGAATTCGAATTAGGTCCCCATCATGGTATATAGTTCTTTGCGGTCGGAAAGAACCATTCAATATTCTTGGAGAGTTACACGTAATTTCTAGAGAAAATAAATCACATGGTGTATTGAAAAAAGAAAATCTTGTACTCATATCAGATTATGGGCACTTCTTTCTATTAGCACACAGCAATAACAAAATTATGTATAATTTTGTTTTGTATGTGTGTGTGTGTATATGTATGTATGTATATATCACCATGATATATTAATATTGCTATATTAATTAATAGGCATACTTACTGATTGGGTCTAATTTATTTAAAACTGCCAGTTAGTATCTTTTTTTATAATATATTTTATTTATTTTTTAACATAGTCACCTTAATATTTGGTAAACAGTGTGTTGTCTGGGTTTACATTTAAAAAAACATTCACTAACAGTTGGTTTCTATGATCTATAATCCACATAATAGCTTTATTTGATTTCCACTTTTTCCCATAATGTTCTCTTTCACCAACCTTAAGTTAATACAATTCTTGTTGTTTTGGTAGATAACAATTGAGTATAAAAATTTTTCTAATATTTCTACAGATAATAATCACATCAATAAAATATTTCTTTTCTATCTAGTCATTCTGTTGCCTCATCATAGATCCTGTTTACAGTTCTTGTTTACATTTGTTCAAGACATTCTTACTGGTTAAGATT
The DNA here is from genome assembly GCA_023970755.1 of Azemiops feae. NCBI lineage: Eukaryota > Metazoa > Chordata > Lepidosauria > Squamata > Viperidae > Azemiops > Azemiops feae. The sequence goes on along the minus strand of JALGBA010004054.1, from coordinate 1,400,810 downwards.
TTCTCAAAGTTAATTACATTTAAATATTTAAGTCTATTTTTTCTCATGTAGGCCATCCCAATACTTTTACCTTTCTTAACTAATAAATAAGACTAAAAAAAGAAAAAAGAAGAATAAGAGTAAAGAAAAATAAAAAGATAGTATGCTACTTAAAACCCATGTTTCCCTTAAGCTAATACATATTTATTTCCAGAATTTTTCCGTTATTTTTTACCATAATTAAAAATATATTTAATATTTAAATATTTCATGTAATAAATCTAGTCATCTGGTCTTTTAACACATTTTTTTAATCCATTGTAATTTTCTTAAAGTCAATCACATTTAAATATCTAAAACATTTCCTTTATATAAGCCATTCCAACTCTTTTATATTACTCATATCAAGAAATAAAATAAGAAGAGAGAAGAAAAAGAGAGTACTATGTTACTTGAGGGGCTCCTCCCTCTTAAAATAAAATTCATATCCAAAATCTTTCTATTTCTTTAACCATATTCAAACAGATGTTTCTTTTTTAAATATTCTCTCTCATAGGTCCCATCGTCTATTTTCTTAATTTTCACTTTAGCCTTTTTCTTTTGCCCAGTATCTTTTTTAATCAATATATTCTGCTGAATCAAAAAATCTTTCCATATTCTTGTGTTACTGTAGATATAAAAGATAAGTCAAGTACAATATCTTTGTAAGAGGCATTTGCCCTTTCATGTTTGTTGAAATTCTTTTTCTTTCTTTTTCTCTCTGTTTCTCTTATCATTTTTTGTCTCTCCAGTTCTAGTGGTGTTCCTGACATCTCTGCAGTCCATTTTGTCCAATCTTTTTTCTTATCCTCAAATTTGTTTTGTGGTTTTAAAGTATAAGTTGTCTTTTCCAAATCCAATATTTCTTGTGAATTTTTTTCCACTTGGGTTAAATCATACTTCTTTGTTTTGTTAGGTTCCATCTTTAGGTCTCTATCCTCGAATTTGTGTTCAGTTATCTGTTTTATCTGCTCCTTCTCTATTGTTGTTTTCTGGGATTTTTTGTTGTAAAGTTAAATTGTAGATGAATTGGTTTATATTTTCAAAGTTATTTTGAATTTCTTTGTGGTTTGAAATCATTGTTGTTTGAATTAGTTGCAGCATATCATATGTCTCCTCTTGAAAGGTATTTATTTTTTCTTGATAAGTTCTTTCTGCAAGTATCTGATTTTCCATGATGGCCAAGAATCAAAGTTTTCTTTTCTCTGCAAATAGCTTTGGAGTCACAGTTAAGTAGATATTTGTAATCCAGAAAGTTCAAGAATGTTTTTTTTTCTTTTTCTGAAGTTTATAAGTCTCTCTTTGTCTGCAGCCCAGATTGTTTTCTTTGTCACAGCTGTTCCCTATTGTTAGAGCTTTGAAGGTCACAAGCACAGATTAGTTTTTTCCAGATTTTGCCAAGTCCTGTATGAAAGCCATAGCTGTCATAGTCTTCATCCACCACTAGATGTCAGCACCGGTTTATTTTTCAATTTTCAAAATAAACAGTTGCCTTTAAAATGAGAATCTTAAACCATTCAGCAATTTCAAACATCCAAATTTAGGTTTAATATTCATTTCATTTCATTTCTATATGTTTTGGTCCTCCATAAAAGATTTAATTCGCTGCCTCCATTAGTAAAAGGGTGGGGCAAAGATCCCCCTCCTTCACTTTCGGAGGTTTTTTTGCTTCTTGGGATTTTTTTTCTTCAGGAAAATTGATAAGTAGGATAGAGAAAATCGATGTTCTTACCCAGATTCAAATGCACTGTTTACAATCAGCTTAAAGTAGTACTTTTTGACTTTGGTTGCTTGTAGCTTGGGCTAGACTCTGAAGTTAGGCTAGCCTTTCTCCTGTTGTTTCTGGAAGGCTTCTCCTGGACCGATCAGGTCGACTGCCATTTTGTGTCATCCACGGGACTTCCTTCTTTGCCGCCTCTTCGGGGTGACTTCTAGCCCATTTAGGGTCCCCTAACAGGAAGAAAATCAGCCGAAGGGCACGAAGCCCCGAAATCCCTTGGCTGCTGCGTTACTGCGCAAGACCAGAAGTCTTGCCAGTTAGTATCTAAAATATACTGTGAAATTAGCCATCTTGATTAAAAATACTTTTGGTAGTCTTGTATTTATTTGGAAGATCGTAAATAAATTCAACAAGTTGATATAATTATTCTTCTCCTTTACTTTGGTTTTGAATTGAAATACAAAGCTACAATTTGATATCCCCATACTTGCTATTCAGTTCCACTGTCGATCCCACTAGTATTTTTAACAACCTTCAGGTTGCAAATTAGGGGCTCCACATTGCAGTGGTTCCTCTCCTGCCTGAGGTTACACTTCCAGTTACTGGTGAAAGAGGTCAGGCTTTCAAATGTTCTGTGATGGAGCCCCCAGGGCTTGTTCCTTTTCCCATTTCTGTTCAAATTCTGTTCAGCATTAGGAGCAATCATCTATCCATGATGATAACTCTCAGGTAGAAGATAACTAACAACAATATAGATGGACTCAATTACGGTGACAATGGATGCATTGCTGGAAGATCTGAATGATAGATAGGGACAGATTTCCTAGAGAAAATCAATCTATGTGATTGCTGAGAAGGGATACCAACTTCCTAATTGTAATTAATTAATTAATTAATTAATTAATTAATTAATGCAAATTAATTAATTTCCTCTTCCTGGGATTGCCCTGAGGGTACTCTGGAAACATCAGCTGGTCTATAATTCAGTACCTTGTTTGCTCAGTCTGTACTTTTAGTTCTCCTATGTTACACCACTGCTGCAGTTGGTTATGGCTCAAGTATGGGGCATCTATGTCATCTCCAAATAACCACGGTTTTGTAACCTGGACGGCATAACAACATATAAAAAAGTGTCCCCAGCTCTCAGGTTGGTCAGGGAGTGATAGTAGGTCTTTGCAATTCTCCTCCTTGGAAACAGCTGCCCTTAATTAAGGATGACAGCCACTCTCCTATAGGAGCTGAGCTCGAGGGAGGGGTCAAATACATCATCTGTCTCGAGTCCTTTCATGCCCATAAGAGATTTAAGCCCAGCCCACCTTTGAATTGTTAGAATTGTAACATGTCCCTCAGTAGACATCCCCTAATCTGCTAGTCCTAAAATTAGAAAAACAGCAATATTCTTTACCAGTAACTAAAGAAGTTCCTATAATCTTGTTAGAAACCAAGTTGGAATTTCTATTGGTATTGATATTTAGATTTTGATATAGTAACAGTTTATAAATTCTTTAAAAATAGAAACCTGGGTCAGCTATGGAATTTATTGTCAGCAAAAGCAATTATTGTACCATAAACTGATATAAAAATATCAGTCTGTGGATATATTACCCTACATCAGGGGTCCCCAATCTGTGGGCTGCAGTCCACTACCGGGCCATGTCCTGCTGGCCACTGGGCCACAGTAAAGTCTGGCCAGTGTGTGTACATGTGCGCGCAGTCGCCCACGCTGCAGGGCAAAAATGGGGTGCCACGCAAATGGGCCACTGTGCCACATGGCATGAAAATGGGGCAGCATGCCACACGGTGTGAAAACGGGGCACCGTGACACACAGCATGAAAACGGGGCACCGTGCTAAGCAAAAATGGGGCAGGGCTAGCGAGTGTCACAGGGATGCTAGTGCCGCCCCATTTAGTTGCACGCATGCTCGCGGCCCTGTTTCCATGCATGCTCATGCGTGTGCCTAAAATGCTTCCCCCTCCGGTCCGCCAACCGAAAAAGGTTGGGGACCTCTGCCCTACATTAGTGAAAGAGCAGTGTTTCTCAAGGGTGCAGTGTGCAGTTTTTGCCCTAACTTAGCTATGAAATGTTTAATGGGTGTGACTTTCATTGCACCACTCTCTCTCTAGCAGTCTGCAGCCTTTCAGGTTGTCCTATTTCAACTACATCCCAAGAGTTTCCATTGGGTCCTTGCAGAATGGAAAACTCAATCCAGCCAGTGAGGTTTCAGAGAGATAAAAATATCTGTACCACTAAAGGACATATGTAAATAATTGCAGTGCATTCCATGTTTATTAATGTTAAATAGGCTCAAATTGAAGTGCTTTGGCTCTGGATTGGTGATAGCAGGATTATAAATTAAACTTTTATAGTCACCTTTACATTTAGGAATCACAGGTGGGGTGCCATCACAATGGATTACAAAAGCTGATTGGGAAGAATTTGCTGCTAGGACATAACCTGTTTTACAGGTCAGCTCAATAGAATGACCACGTTGCACAAATATGTTTTCAGATGCATCCATTCCATCTTTAACTTCTATCATCTGCCTTTCCAGTTCAGTCCTGGAGATCACACAGGGATCTGAGGTGAAAAGAAAGCAAATCCTGTTAGAGAAGGCTGTCAGGATACAAATGCATCATATAATCTTGTTGCAAAATTCTAATAGTAGAATTTAGCTTTCATCTAGTAACTACTTCACCTCAGATTTAGAAATGAAATTGTATACTATATAAAGGAGAGCTGCTGCAAGCAAGGGCAATTAAATGATCTTTATGCAAGAGAGAAAGAAAGTAGTGAATCTTAATGAGTAGAAATGCTCATGACAATTGGGGGAAGACTTTCTTTTCTGCTTACCAAGACAAATGGGTGCTTTTGTCCAGGTCCCATTGGCACAAAAAGATCGGTTCTGGCCTTCCGTGGCATAATACTTTTGGCATCTGAATCCTACTGAAGAGCCAGATCTGTACTGCTTCTCAGATAAAGTAATAATGTCTCCGTTCTCAATCCTGGGTGGACCACTGCAGTTTCCACCTCTTTCTATTAAGCAGACAAAAAACATTAGGCCAGGAAATGCTAGCCAAAGTTGTTGACATTCCTTAAAATAATAATTACAAAGAAATTGGTTTGAAATTATTACAGATTCTGCCCAGTTTTCCAATAAAATCAGGGACCACCTATTTTCATAAGCAAGTTACGTATTTGTGAAACTCAGCATCAAAACACAATCTACATCTCAACAAAGCACAGGTGAACCCAACCGCTCACAACCTCCTTTTATTTTTTTGCTATACGTTGATACACTTTTTTTGCTCTATGTTGATCCAGGTAATTACCAAGTTCTTAATAGAAATATATAATATAATGGTGTGTGGAAATGAACTTGGGAGAAAGGGAAAAGAAATGCAGCCCAGCGAACCGTCAGATAAAATGCAATTAAGCTCACACCAAGTATAGAGAGCAACCAGTTCAAAAGAGACCTTCCCGGTTTCTTGGACTGTAAGCGGTACAAGGGGAAGGAATGTACTTTGGGATTGCAAGATTCTGTTAATGTAACCCTACAGAAAAATAGAATTAACTCATTTGATCGTACATCCTGTCTGGTCTATCTTGCAAGGCTGACACATAATCACTTTCTAATAAAGGCCATAAAGGATAATATTCAGTTAAATTACTTGTGACACATAGAGATGTTAAAATAAATGAATGATAATATCAGTATTGTATAATAGCTCATTCCATTGGAAAAAAGTAAATTAATACATGTAGGATCTGTAATTCTCACGCCATCATGTGTAAATATTTGAAACTTTATATTTTGTTGTTTTACTTGGTTTAAACAACATGCTAACATTCACCAGGTACTCAATATTTTAATTTTAATCTCTTTGAGCTGATCAGCATAAAAGTCATCCATCAGTTCTGTAATCATAGCAAAGAATACTTTCTACCTGTAGGTTAATGTAACCGTCAAAAACCCTTCAAGTTAAATTCTTGTGAATAAGTTTGCATTACTTTCCTTTTTTATAATTTTTTATTAAACATAAAAACTAACACAGACAAATAGAGCAGAAGAAGGAAAGAAGGAAGGAAGGAAGGAAGGAAGGAAGGAAGGAAGGAAGGAAGGAAGGAAGGAATTGAGAAGAAAAAAATATATAAAGTAGCTTCCAGGTTTTTTTGCAGCAAATATAAGTACATTTACAAAATTCTTTCTTACACTGGGATTAAAAAAATTATGACACTTTCCGATTATTTTACAGATATTTTTTTTAGGAGAAATATTTCTATCAGACTGAAAATGTACAAGATTTAGGCTTCCACCTATAAATAAATGATCAAGTGACAATTTTAAAAAATATCTATTAATTTATTCTGGTTTTGTATGGCTATAAAATTATAATAGTTTGAAAATTAAATGTCTTCAAACAAAGAATAATAAAATATCATTCATGATGGAAATATTCTGAAACCTATAGAATTATTAAATAAAATCATAATCCCAGCCACCTTAATATTAACATGACTATATGATAAACTCATCCAACCAATTTCAAACAAAGAAGACTTTTCATCATGCAAAATATGGGTTTCCTTTAATGGTATAACCTTTGCAATTTTTGAAACAAATTCCTATGCCTATCAATAACATGTACATGGGATCATAATTCTTAGCTGAAGCTCAGGATTTTGGACTGAACCTTAAAGTCAGTTCAGATGTTTGGGGAGATGCCAGAACATCCTTCTCCAATGTGATGTATTTCAGTTTTTGTTTGTTTGTTTGTTTGTTTTAGATTACAACTGCTAAAATTCTAAGCCAAGATGTGAGTGCTTTCAGTGAAAAATAAATCACTTTTAAAACAAGGTGATTTCAGAAGCAATGGTTCATATTCTTTATGTTATATTAATTATTTTAATTAGTTCTAATCTCGGAAGGAATCCATCATATTGACAGCACGCTTACCAGAGATACATAATGGCAAATCCATGTAACCATCAACACACTTTCTGACTGATGGAGTAACAAGGACATATCCTTCATTGCACTGAAATTGTAGGCTATGATTACTTTGAATAAGTCGAGCTTTTCTTTGATTCCCAAACACAAATAAGTTTTTTGTTGCTAGTTGTTGTCTTGTGATACTGCAGGGTGCTAAAAAAGAAGAAGAAATAAAGTAGATGTTCTCAAGGGATGCTGCAGAGATATTTACAACAGACACTTACAAATTTCAGAAATAAGATACAATTGTTGGGAAATTTCCCTATTAACATTCTAAGGAAAAATGAGGTGTTTGGGAATCAAAGAAAAGCTCGACTTATTACGTCTCAAGGGACGTAATTTGTCCATTGGTTTCCCTCTATTCCATCCCCAAGAAAATCAGCCTGGTTTACAAATCTCAATGGATAGTCCCAGGCCAAAATCAAATAAGTTAATTATAGCACAATATTAATGATAACCAAGTTATGATTCTGCTATAGTTTTTAGACCTATCACAGAGGACTAGCTTGTATGTGTTTTTTTTCACACTAAGAACAAACAGCCAATTCAGAAATATGAAATATGAATGAACGGATGGATGGATGGATGGATGGATGGATGGATGGATGGATGGATGGATGGATGGATGGATGAGTGAATGAAATCTGAGTCCTGAGCAGAAATATTTTGGTGATGTCATTTTGTCCTCTGTATAATCTCTTGAGGAATTGTACTGAATTGTCTGAGCTTTTGTTATCTCACAGAAAGTTCTTTAGAAAGAATGTGGGAATGTGATGAATTACTCAATGGAAACACCTACTAGGAATCTTTTTAACGTTGCTGAATTAATTCTAACTGCCAGACTCAAAAAATTTTCTTCTACAGAAACGTAACCGCATCAAGCATTCATATTGGCTGGACTCCATACTAACAGAATTCACTTTCCTATTTTACTAATCACTGAATTTGTGTCCAGATACATCCATATCTCAGTTACTCAGCATTTTACATAAGTGAACATAAGCTTCCAAATGAATATTGTTTAATTATATTCACTGATTTGCATGTTCATTCAACAATTGGGTCAGTTTCATTTTTTAAGATTTCAAATGGGAGAAGCTGACACCAGATAGTTTGTGGCTTCAGTGTAGAGGGAAGACTTGTATCCAAATTCAAGCTAATTCTCAAAAGAATTTGGTAGCTGCACTTCTTCTCCTATTGAGGGATTTCTATATTTTCTCCCAGGTCAAAGAATGCATGATGGCTTACCCAAACATTTTGGTGGATGAGGTGTCCATTCTTGTGCTTTACACTGAATCCATTCAGGTCCTTCCAAGACATAGATGGGGTTGCACCTGTATTGCACTTGGTCATTTTCCAGGTACGTGGCTTTCTCAGTGCTCACAATTTCTCCAAAGTCAATCTCATCTGGCTCTTCACATTCTGAAATTACAGTATATTTACATTAAATTACCTTCTCTGCTTAGACAAGTGTTTCCTATTTACTCTCTTGAATTGTGAGTTAACAAATTTCCCTCCTAGATAATTAGTTCCCACTATTTATTAATTTATTAATTAATAAATCAATACCTGCTAGGCACTTAATGCTCACTACAGGTAGTCTTTGACTTACAACTCATCACTTAATGACGTTCAAAATTCTGAAGGAGATACTGAATTTGAAGTTGTAACAGTCGCCCACCACAATGGTCACATGACTGCATTTCAGGCACTGGGTAACTGGGTTACATTTATTGTCATTTATATCATCCTGCAGTCACGTGACCATGTTTTATGACAGTTTTGCCAAAAACCAGCATTTATTTCCAGCAAATCATTACTTCTCTTAACAACTGTGGATTTGCTTAATGCCCATGGTAATTTGCTTAATGGTCAGTACAAAAAAGTTAATAATATTGGGTCAGTCACTGACTGACTTGCTTTAAGACCATAACAAGTTATGGCCATGATGGGCAGGCTCCAAGTGGGTCATAACTCAAGAACTACCTGTAATATCCAACATTCCCTTTCCTAACCTAAGTATATCTGGGGATAGGGAGGTAGAGAGAGATTGAAGGGCTATCAAACTTGCCCCCTGAAAAGCATCCTCTTTGTATGTGATTCTGTGGAATTTCATCTTGTCAGAATTTTGGCTTACCATGGGTGGTCCTGGAAGAATATTTCTGACAGTTTTATTTATTGGATTTTCTTAATTGTAATCACCCTGTCATGTTTCCCTGCATACTTCATCAGCAACATCTGATCAATTTTTTTTAATGCTGGCAACAGTTCTTTTCCCAGAGAAATTAAACCATTGGTTACTAGTATTGGCCTTGATATTAATTTCTCACAGGGTGGATTTGATTTAAATCAAGTTGATTTAAATCACGATTTAAATTGTGATTAAAATCACTAGTAAGAAGGCTTGATTTAAATCAACTTGATTTAAATCATAATTTTTAAAGAGCAACTGTCATCTCTGTCCTGCAGCGGCACCTCCTCTGACCCACTGTTGACTCATCGACAGTCCCATTCACTTTAATGGGAGGGCTGGTGATGCGGCAGTGACACAACAAGGTGAGGGACTTGGCGGGCAGCAGGTGAATGGATGCCCATTAATAGGCGCTGCCATGATGGATCTGAAATGACAGGTGCTCATTAAATGTAAGGACTCATTCTTGCTGGTAGTTAGAATCTTTAGTATTATTATTTACAAACAAAATGAAGGTTTCCTATTTAGAATAATAAACTGTCAGGTTAGTAAAACAGCGATATCAGAACCAATTTTAGGTTAATATGTTAATCACACATAGTTGGAGAACTACTCAAATTTTATTTAATTAAAACAATAACATAGTACATATTCTTGTATTTGCTTAAACATCAATGTTTAGTAAGTGAAGTGCATAAACAAAATATATTTGAAAAAACAAACAAAAGAATATATCAGCTGGGTCCACATTAAAAAAAACCTTCAAACACCGTCTTCTGCAGCTCACTCATTTTCATCTTTGTTCCCTTGTTTGTTCATGATCTGGAAAAGAAAAACAAGCTTTCCTGCTTTATCAGGCCCCAGATAATTTTGAGTGAATAAGTCCAAAGGAAGAGAATATTCTTTCAATGCCAGCAGAAGACGCCACTGCGGTTAAAAGTGAAATCATTACTTCAACACTTTCTGAATCCAAGTGCTTAAGTGACTTCCACCAGTTCACTGGTGAAACTTTCTTTAAAACCTCATCAGCAAACATATATTTCTTGAATGGTTCCCCCTTAGCTCTGAAGTTCATTATAGTTGGCACTAGAGATGGATGATTGCTGGGATACCCATGTCATGGCTAACTCCTCCTCTTCAGCAATTAAGGTTTGACCCTGGTACTGGATATTGACAATGTTTGTGAGAAAATGAGCTGGAGACAGTGCTTGTCCTATTCGCTTTTTTAAATCTTGTAATTTCTGCTTGTCAGTGTATAGTTCTGTTTTTAAGTGCTCGCTCAGTTCCTTCCAAATTTCAACAGCATCAGCCATAAAACAACTATTTTTCTGGATTTTTTTTAAAGCTTCAGAAACGGGTTTCAGGATACTCAGCATATGTTCAACATTTCTCTTAAGCCCTATGTTGAGGATTTTGGCTGTGATGGTGCCATCTATTTTTTCTCGATTTTGCTCACAAACGGTCATCAGAATAGGCCAGATTTTTATATATTGTTCAAAACAGTCCACTACACAGTTCCATCTAACACCTTGTGGGAGCGTTAGCTTGGTTCCACCCATTATTTTCAGAGCTGATGCTACAAAATAATTGTTACGGAAGTATTTAGCAATTTCAACAACATTACTCTTTATTTCTGGGATACAGAAATCTTTGGCTAGGAGGTGCATCAAATGAGCATTACAACCATATGTTATTAGTTTGGTAGTTTCTTCATGTTGTTCTAAATTTCTTCTCATTTTGGACACATTTGCAGCATTGTCTGTGACCAAACTGTGTTCTTGACATTTGAATTTTTTTTTTGCATGCTATGATAACTTTTGCTGCTACTTCTTCAAAGTATGCTGCTGTGTGTGCATTTCCTGAAGTATCAATTGTTTCTGCAAGGAATACATTCCTTTCTTCTGTTGTTATACAAGTACATACAATAGGATCATTGTGAACATTATTCCACTCATCAAGACTTAGGTTAACAATTTTACCTTCTAGACTTGTTGCACATTGCATAATTTCTTCATCATATACTTTATCCAGCAGTTTCCCTGCAACATCTTATCTACTTGGTGGACTGTATACTAGTCTCAGTAACTGAATCATATTAACAAAGTGTGGGTTTTCAAGCACATGGAAAGAAGAGTTTGTTGCATAAACAAACTGAGCAATTTTTTTTCATCAATCAACTTTTTTTCTAATCTGCTGGTTTTTATTACAAACTTAATTATGGTGGTGGTTCCAGATGGTTTCTTTCTTTTAGGTGATATATTGCGGATATGTGTAAATGATGTGACTGATGCACTATCCTGGAGAGATAACTCTGAAACTGTAGAACAAGAGGATGGCAATTTAGAAAGTGGATAGTTTCCAGAATCTTTTATGTTGATGGTGGTTTCACCTAAACAAAAAAGTCAATGCTGTTATTTTATTATTTAAACCATGTATGCTTATTGTGAATTTCTCATTGTATTCACACATAGTACAGCCTAAAAAGGAATATTTGCATATTTCAACTCATTTCTTCTTTTGGCAACTGTATGAAAATGCAGTGCCATGCAGTAACAATAGCAGATATATATTATTGCTTTAGCATAACAATACCCGATGGCAGTCTAAAAATTATGGTGAAATAAAAATAGTTTACCAACCTGAAGGTCCTGCCTCTTCAAACATGGTTCTTTCATCACAGCACTTCTCATGATGTTGTTTCATTCAGGCCACCAGGCCTTGCATCTCTTTGTTGCATTGCTTGCATTATGCACGCATACCTGCTTTACCCGTAGGTAGAGGAACTTCATTAAAATATTCCCAAAATGGGTCTCTTTTACGGCCTGCTGCCATTTTGCTCCTCAAGAGAGGAATAAAGCACTTCAAACTATGTACAGAAAGATCACAAGGTTTATAAGCTGCTAGAACAAGGGTGTCAAACTGCCGGCCTGTGGGCCGGATGCGTCACCAGGAATCCGTGCCCACACCATTGCCGGCAATGGAGAAAAAGCTCTGATACGTCGCGCGACGTATCGCGAGTTTGACATTTCTGTGCTAGAAGGTTTCGCTTTCATTTTTACTGCTTGCCCTTCCTCCTCACACTTTAAGCCTGGAACAGATGCATTTCTCTTCAAACAATCATACAGTTTGTAGTTTACATAGATTTGCAAACAATGGGATAAAGGAATATTCCTGAACTTTGTTTTATGATTTATCTCATGGTTACTACATGGTGAATGCATCAAAGCAGTGCATGTTATCTCAGCTTGCAGAGCTTGGATTCATTGAATGAGTTTTCCAAAAATGTAAATATTGCATAATATACAGCCTCATGCTACATAACTAAACTCCATTTCATGCTGAATAAACTAAATTATTAATGTATCTTAAATAGAAAACTATCTTTAAATAGATTTTTATTCCAAAAGCATTTTATTAAAATAAATTTGATAAAAATTAAAAAAAAATGATTTAAATAAAAAAATCTATTTTTTATTTCTTTTTTTTAAAAATCATCAATTAGAAATTTTCTCAATAGATATTATTTATAGTTTGTTTCTTTTTATCAGGTCTAAATGCTGCCAGCTGAGAATTTATTCTGTGGCTTTTAACTCGCTCATCTTGTTCTTTCCTTGTTCTTTCTTTTTTAGAGATATGGAACATAATAACACTCTGAAAGAATACCATAGGGGGATAATATACACACACAAGGACACACACACAAAGATGTTATAGTATATAAAGAATGTAAATATACATTTCAAATCAGTCAGGGGAAGAAAATAATGTAGAATAACTATTTCTAATCCTTCAATTATCAAACTTGAAAAAAAGACCCTGAAACGGGGTAGCATTCACTACTTATTGTATCGATAAGTTATCAGTTAATTTTATAATTATTGGGAAAGCAATACCTTCTATGCTTTCTCTTGATTGAGGCCAGTTGTCTTCTTCCTTTTCCTTCATGAATGACTTTTACAACCATCAAATACACTGATAAATATATGATTGACTCAAAATATGAATATTAGCATGAATATCAGCAAATATAGTCTTAGCTTCAATGTCTTCTGAAGTGAATATTATCCTCGTCTTCTTATGAAGGGTGTATTAATTGTGAATGTACAACATCCACTAATTTCTTTGTATTTATCCTGATGTAAACCCAACATCTCTATAATCACTTTGACTTATGAAGGCTCATTTTAGATATGGTAATCACTTGGTTATTATCATATCAAGTTCTTTATTAACTGAAACAAAGTCCCTCAAAATGGGTGTGAATTTATAATACTGATACAAAATATTTTGCTATTCACAAATCAGTTGCTGAAAAATCTTGTATTTGAAAAGGGGATTACAATTATAAATCTATGATATTCTTAAAGAATTCAGCATTACAAATTTCCAGAAAGCCACAAATAAAAAATGGAACTCTTTACTTTTGCTAAAAGTAAGTGTTCCGTTAATGAATGCAGCAGAAACTGTTTTCCTTAATAACCCTTTGATTTCTCTTCTTCTTAACTTACCATTTTGAGAAGAGCAGCCTGGCCAGAGAAAAAAAGCAGTAGCCAGGAGCAGCCAGCCCTTCATAGCTCCTCAGGTAATGTCCCAACCACTAAAATTCAGCTCAACAGTTTGACTATTTCTGCTGATTTCTCCGAGATACCACCATCCCTTCCTCCTTTTTGTTTGTTGGTTTGCTTTTCGTTAGGGAACTTGGGAGGAGGAAGTATTACTGGAAGAGAAATATGACCTTGATAGCTCAAAGAGGATCTCATGAGAGCTTTGTGAACTTTGTGTTGCAATGCTAACAACAAACAAATCAAGCAATAGTTTAGCTTTTCAGGCAGTCCTTCCAACTCTTCAGAAGGAAAAAAAAACAACACTACTTGCATTCCAGCATTAATAAATTCTGAACCTTCCCAAGGTCTCCAGCAGTAGCAGCTAACAACAAAATTATTATTATGACATTTAGGAAAAGTTCTTGGCTACGGAAACTATTTTCTCATTCTTCCAGGTTTTAATGCTGTATTTTTATTATTAATCACCCAGACAGACTCAGAAACCTAAAGTTTGCAGATATCCAGTTCTTTGCTTAAATTTCTCTGAAGTTTATATGCAGTTAAATATTAGCCAATAATATCAGAGAGACTGTTTGTACACTTTGGTACTAGGATTCTGTACCTTTGATCTGAGTGTCAGATGTCTTTCACACATACAAAAGGGGCGGAGTTTACATCACAATTTATGATACTGCTTTCATCCTTTTGACAAAAGCATTGAATTCTGTAGTACTTCTAACTTGATACTGTTATTTTTAAATGATTCTTAGCCAAAGGTTTGTAATTGGAAATGTTGGTTATCCCCAAAGTAAAAGCTTGTGGAAAGCAGATAAGGCTAGAAGACACCAAGAGGAGATATATACCACAAGGTTTGTTGCTGAAGAGGTTCAGAGTAATGCTGGAAGAAACAATAGTTTCTTATTAGGCTCACACATTGACATATATGCTAAAGGAACTCTTGATATTGGATTAAGTTCAGCTCTTGGAAGTCTGTTCAGCAATTATAGTACATACTTTTTTTTTAATATATTAGGCCCTTTGATCAGAAATGTCACTTCTGGGTCAACCCCTGGAAATGCTTCTCATTGGCCCAAAACCAGATATGATGTCTGTACCCTAGAAGTACTGCTGATTGATCCAAAACTGGAAGGGACACTATTAAGCCAAAAATGGAATTGACATCAAGGCCCCTCCCCCAGAAATGCCGCTGATTGGCTCAAAACCCAGAAGTGATCCTCATTGGCCTGAATCGGAATTCCTATCATAGGCTCAAACCAAGAAGTAATAAGATATAGGCTCAAACCCTGAAATAATGTCATAATCCCAAACTGAGAAGGCCCTTTAATAATTCTTCTTCCCCCTACATGTACTCCTCCTACCCCATGTAAAGCAGAACTCCACAATTTTAATGACAGGAGCCTCAGTATTGTGCTCTTACTACAAGCTAAGCAAACTTTGGTTGTATTTCTCTCATTTAATTAACAGAATCATAGGCCTTTTTTGTGCAGATAAAACAAAAGCATAGCATGCACATGCACTCACCCACCCACACACACGCACACAGAGAGATAGAGAGACACACCCAGAAAGAGACAAACACATATGCACATACTTTTTTAATACTAGAAAGCAAGCATTTGAGCTCTTCTTTTCTAGCTGGTTTACACAGCACTTCCTGGAACAATATTTTACATTTGAAAAACTGGGGGGAAAAAACCTATTTTACAAATACATGCAAACATAATCTTTATAAAATTGTTCCACTCTTCTAGTGAAGGGGAAGTTACTTCAGAATATTTCTTTATTTATGTTCAGTTATAGACCGGAATCTTGCCAGACTAAAGCACTAATCTCTATAATTATTAGCTATATTCTCTGAAAGGCTAGAGAAGTTCCCCCTTCACTGCCTTTTGGCACATCAAAGATTCCAAGCTGACTTGCCTCTTTCCTCCTTGGGAAAGACCTTCTCCCTCCTGCAACTCTAGATTACGTTCCATCATGTCACCTTCCTCTCCAAACAATCCCGCCTTCCTCCATCTCCTCTTCTTAATTGGAATTCTCATGGGAATTAGTTAGTTGGAGTAGATATGATACCTCAGCTGCACAACCATCCTCTGTGTCTGCTGAATCCTTCATGCCAGGTGGCTCCTCCTGCAAAATATCTATGCAATTCTTCCCTGCTTTTTCTTGGGAAATGAAGGCTTGAAAGTGAAGGCTGAACTTTGCTGGCTTCAACATTCCCTTCCTACGGGGGCCCCTCTTTGTAGTAAATGTCTTCAGTCACTAGCTCCTCTACTACATCTGGATTAAGTGAGCTTGGAAGGCCATAGCTTGTCTGGGAAACACCAGTGGAAATACTCCACCAATTCAGGTACAGGCATATATCTTGCTTTATTCTTTTTTTTTTCCTCGTTCAAACTTTTTTTATTGGTTTATCAAAATATAAAATACAAAGAGAAATTCAAAAAAGTAATAGAAAAGTAGGAGGAGGGGGAGGAAAAGGGAAATAAATAGTGTAAATAGGGGAAGAGAAAGAAAAAGGAACCAACTTCCGACACTTTGCACAATGGAAAGTAACAACATTACAACCACAACTTTTTTACTTTTACATAGCAGTATGTACAAGCCATTTCTATAGCAATAAACCTATATAATTAGCAAAAACAAAAAGAAAATCTCATTTCTTTTTTCATTGCAAGCACAAAATCCAGAAGCAATTTCAAAATAGAAACAAGGTTAGATATATTCTCTTCTTTGGATAAAAGAATCAGTTTGACCATCTCTGCTTCTTTTTGCTGTGGGGAATAGTATATACTTCCATTAACTCCTTAATCTTTATCATAATTCATATTAAGGAAATCCTCTATATAAAATAAAGTAATATAGAGGATATCTTGCATTTTCTCAAGAACTCTTTGCCTCTGAGAAACCCCTAAAATACTGGATTTCCTTCTGTCACCTTTGAGAGTCCAAGATCCCTTCTACCTTGTACTCCTCTTAACATCTACTTTCACTCTGATTACAATGTGCTTGGCAGTGCCTCTTTCACCAACAATGATGGATGAAAAACATAGTTAATGTCAGGTTCAAGGAACCAAGAATATCACGAGGAGTTACTTAAGAGTAGTTTCTTTATTGTTGCTCACATATAGTCAGGAATCTTGCCAGAGTAAAGCATTTATTGCATAGCTATTAGATACAGTATATCCTCTGAAAGACTAGCTCTCTTCCTGTATACCAAAACTGTAAGCAGATTTGCTTCTTTGGGGCTTCCGGTCCTGCACAGTAGCGACTGGTCACGGGCTTGCGGACCGCCGCACCCCCACGGCTAATTTTCGTCCTGCATGGAGACCCTAAGCCTAATGGGTCCAAGCTGCCCCGGAGAGGCGGTGAAGAAAGAAGGGTGCCCCGGCAACTCTGGAATGACGGTGTTTGTTCCGTTCATCTTGGGGAAAGCCTTCTAACCCAACAGGAGAAAGGCTGTATTTCATCGATCAGCCCAAGCTACTTGCAACTGGAGTCCAAAAGAACTAACCAGCACAACAGTAAACAGCGTGCTTCAAACTGATTTTCCCTTTTCTATTCTACACTTAATTTCCTGGAAATTCCTGGTATTTATTTCAATAAATATATAAACTTGAAAGTTAAAATTTAATTTTGAATAAGTTTAAAATTGTTGAATGGTTAAGACTCCTATTTTAAAGACCATTGTTCATATTGAAAACTAAATAGATGCTGACACCTAGTGGTGGATGCAAATTATGACAGTTATGATCTCCATAGAGAACTTGCCACAACCTGGGAAAAGCTGATCTGTGTTTGTGACCTTCAAAACTTTAATAACAAAGAACAGCTGTGACAAGAAAAAAAAGACAACAATCTGGGTTGCAGACAAAGAGAGAACTATAAACTTTAGAAAAAAAATCTTTTTTGAACTCTTTGGATTACAAATATCTATTTAATCGGAACTCTAAAGCTATTTTCAGAAAAGAAGGAAAACTTCAACTTTTGGTCATCATGGATCAGAGACATGTAGATAAAACACATCAAGAAAACATAAATACCTCTCAGGAGGAGATATCTAGTATATTGCAATTAATTCAAACAACAATGAGTTCAAATCACAAAGAAATCCAAAATAAATTTGAAAATATAAATCAATCTAGTTCTAAGTTAACTCTACAACAACAAAAACTTCCAGGAAACAACAACAGAGAAGGAGAAGACAAAACAAATAAGTGGACATAAAATTGAAAATAGAGACTTAAAGATGGAACTTAACAAAGCAAGAAAACATGAATTAATCCTAGTGGGAAAAAATCCACAAGAAATGGAAAAAACAACTCATCCCTTAAAACTACAAAATAAATCTGAGGGGGAAAAACGGATTGGATAAAATGGAATGTAGAGATGTTGAAAACATCAGAGAGAAAGGAAATGATAAGAGAAGCAGAGAAGAAGAAAAAGAAAAAGATTTTCAAGAAACTTGAAAAGGCAAAAGCCTCATATAAAGACACTTTATTCGATTTACTTTTTATACCTACAGCAACAGTCATAAATATATGGGGGAAAAATGATTCAGCAAAACACATTGATCAAGAAAGATACTGGTCAAAGGAAAAAGATTAAAGTGAAAATTAAGAAAATAGATGGAAGAGAGAATATCTAAAAAAAGAAACATTTGTTTGAATTTGGTTAAAGAAATAGTAAAGATTTTGAATATATATGTCATTCTAAGAGGGACAAATTCCTTAAATAACACTGTATGCTTCCCCCCCTTTTTTATTTTATTTCTTGATATAAGTAATATAATACAGTTGAAATGCCTTAGATGAAGGAAATGTTTTAGATAAATAAATGTTTGAATTTAGGGAAATTATAATGTGTAAAAAAGGAAAAAAATGTTCTGAATAAGAGCTAAAGGGTTAGATGACTAGACATATTAAATGGGATATTTAAAGATTAAATATAGTTTTAGTTATGGTTAAAAAGAATAAGAAATTTTGGAAATGAATATATATATATTAGCTTAAGAGGAATATATATTTTAAGTAGTATTTTACTTTTTATGTTTCTTTACTCTTGCTCTCTTCGTTTTGTTTACTGTTTTTACCTATTTTTTAAGAAAGGTAACAGTGTTGTGATGGTTTATATGGGAAAAATGGATTTAAATCTTTAAATGTAATTTACTGTTGAAAAAAATCTTAACCAGCAAGAATACTTTGAACTTTGTGGGACAAACAAATTTAAATAAGGACTGTAACAGGATGTATGATGAGGCAACCAGAATGATTAGATAGAAAAGAAATATTATATTGGTATGATCATTATTTTTAGGAATATTGGGAAAAAATCATATATGTAACTGTTATTTATCAAAATAATAAGAACTGTATTAATTCAAAGTTTGTACATTTTGGGGGAAAGGAGAAATCAACTAAATGTACTATGTGGATTATGGATTAGAGAAACTAATTGTTAATGATTTTTCTTTACGAATGTAAACCCAGACAACACACTGTTTACCAACCATTAAGTGATTTATGTTTTAAAAAAATCAATAAAATATATGAAAAAAAATAGATTTGCTTCTTTGCTCCTTGGGAAAGACTCTCTCCTCCTGCCACTCTGCACTACATTTCATCACAGGTACCTACTATAGGGACTATAGTCCCTAACTGATTGGACGATGGCATGTGCACCATTCTTCAGAGATCTGATTTGAGTGAGGACAAGATTAAGTTCTACAATTTGATGCTGCAGAGGTTGTTGCTGACCAGACTAAAGAAGTCTGAAAAGGACAGTCTGATTCTCCCTCAGCCACCTCAAGCATTACCAAAACAGTCATCACAACTGTCTCCACAGGACACAACAATGCATGAGTTCTCATTATAGAAAGAATGTTGAAGTTTAGTTGAACAAAATGATGGGATTATTATGGTACCTTTTTATAAAAGGCATACATACTAATATTTTAGAATTGGTAAAAGACACATTGCAACATTGAGCCCATGCTAAGAAACAGAAATCTAAAATGTGGAATGAATTTTTGAATGCTATGGATGAAGTGAATGTTCCAACACATATGTTTCAACACATAAGGTCCACCCTTATTAAAGGTTATTTAAACTGTTCTATGCCACTGGAAAATCTGAAAGAATCTTTGTCTCTTAAATATATAAGTGCTAATAGTCCTGGCACTGTGATGGCAGCACCTATTGGGACATGGAAATCAGAGTTTTGCCAGCATCCCTGCTACATCCTGGATGCTAAATCCTACAAGTAGGCTAAGGTTTGTTGATTGGCTCAACTTATAAAATGAAGGGCAACACTGTAAAACAAAGAAAAGTTTTAGTTTTTGTCTTTAGTTTATAGGAAGGCAGGCAAGTTTAGACACACAGGTAATAAGCTACATGATCCAAGCCTCTTTTCCAACTTTATACTCTTTACAAAATGTTTTACCTTTTGGTCATTTTTAATATTGTTTTCTGAATACAGTTTTAAAATATTTTCATAATCCTCACATTTAAATTGATCCAGTAGGGAAAAAAATGCACAGTGCTGTCTGTAGATCTTTACAACGGTTGTTGCAGTGAAAAGTAGTGAAATGTGTACTTCTCAACTTGTTGTGCTAAAAACTTCTCAATGACACCAAGGAAGTTGAGGGTATCTGGCTGGTCTTCCATAAGAATAAAAAAAAATTCACCCTATCCAGGAGATGGATATTGGCTATGTAGTACACCACTTTTCCTTCTCCTCCCCAGTTTTTGAATGTTTAATATTTCATTGGGTTTGCTGATAGCTCTTTTCAAAAATCCCTTTCAGTCCTAATGTGATTATCCCCTTAAAATAGTTTATTTCTTTTCTTTTACTTTTAACATTTTTCCACACAGTCTTGTACACTTCCCTTTCATTCAGCAAATTTATTATTAGTATTAGGATCTGTCTGGAAACTAGGATAACTCCAGAATTTTCATAAAGGTGCTTTTTCTAAAACCAACTGACCTTTTTTGGTTCTTTTCCTTGAAAACATTTTGCTTCTCATCCAAGAAGCTTCTTCAGTTCTTCGGTTTTCAAGGAAAAAGCACCTTTGGGACAGAATTTATTTTTCAGGGTATGATTAAGCCTCTGTAATGGCTGCTTTAGTCTAACTATGGGTGACAAAAAGATGAATGCCATAATGTGCCAAAAGTTTCCTCAGAAGAATATTTGAGAACTCTTTACTGGCATCTCTCTGTAGAGTTCATGATGCACATCCTATTTCGAAGATGTTCTGGAAGGCTGCAGCTGCCTCATGGTGGACTTAACAGATAAAAAAGAGGGCCAGGCCTATTTGGATAGCACATCAGTAATTATTAAACATAAGCTACTACTGTGCTATCTCTACCATCATGCTTTACTGAAGAATACAAAAAACCAACTACTTACCAGCTGTGTGTGCTTTGTTGAAAGATAATCCATTCCCCATTTCACAGGCTTGGTAAGCATTATAGGATATGTCTTCTGTTTTCTACTGTTCCTAATCAGTAACATTACAACACAGCTTGCAACATCCATGCAAGATGGGCCTGAAGTAACCATTTTCTTTATAAAAAACCTCAACAACAGGTTTTCTTGCATTCTATGAAAATATGTCTTGAGTTGTCCCACATGTTGGTGGTGTCTTACGGCGTAAAAAGGTTTGTGGAACCAGTAAACTCTTCTTTGGAATCTGAGACTACAATATTATTTCTTATTTCTCAAAAGTAGGCTGGAGTTTTTAAACTGTAGAACTTTACAGGCACCTGTGGCCGAGGCACTAATGACAGTGCTTGTGCTGGATCACAGCCTATAGCTAAGAGATAGTTAATGGTGCCTGTGACGAATCACAGCTCTACCAAGTCTGAACATCATTTTGTGCAGAACATATTCAATGAATTAGTCTGAATTTATATCACAGCAAATTCTAGCCCATATTGTGTCAACTAGCAGTTTTTGAAGGTATGTAGTTAGAAACCCTGCAGCAATTTCTAAGTTGTAGCTTAATCTTTTATTATTTATTATAATTAAAATGTGGCTCTGCTGATTGACTTGGGGGCATTGGATGGGGCATTCCATACTGGAGGTGGTTGGTTGATAAAGAGAAGACTGCACGTTCACCCCATTGTTTATTAGTCCCCCCTTTGGCTATCTTTGCTAATTTTAATGTTAATATTTATTGTTTTATTGCTTTACCCTTTTATATTGTCGTTTTTAACTTGTAAACTGCCTACAGTCACTTGCTGGTGAGAAAGGCAGCATATAAATTTAATAAATCAATACATATTTATACAATTTCATACTGTCAAAAGGAAAAAAAGGAAAACAAAACAAAAAAAGAAAAACTTTGTATCTGTATCTATAGAAAAAGTTCTTCATTCCTCACTCCAGATGCATTTTTAAAAAGATTTATAATTTTACATTATCTGCCCTAGAGATGGGCTATAAACTTGGTTTTAAATGTTATCATTTTCCCAGTAATTACAGTTGATAAAATTTGTCTTTTATGAAATAGGCTTCTAGGTTTGGATCCACTATTTTTAACTGTATACAATCCAGCTTCATGTGATCATGTTAAAGAGAATGATATATGATTGCAGACATTCGTCTTCCAGTTCAAAGGGTGTTGTAAATGTCCTGTTGTTCATTTACTTAGATCTGTAAAATAAAAAATGAACAGTAAAGAAACAAATTTGCATCTGAACAGTTTATGTAATTCTTTTTTAAACTGATTCATCTGATCTGCAGCAGAATGCAGCCTGCAATAATGTTAAGATATCAAAGTACATGGACAATAAGATTCTGACATGTCATTATCACCATTTTTAAAGCCAAGTGGCTAAAACTACTCAAGTGACTCAAAAACTGTAGACCATTCTATCACTGAGCAATTTCTTTCTATTTTTAAGATGGCTTTTGAGACTATGACATGTAATAAACTTTAATAATTTATTAGGCAATTCCTGATGTTTTTGGATATAAATTCTGGCAGTCAGAATGAACCCGAAGCACCAACATTTTAAATATAGAAGTGGGGATACACTTGAGGAAAGATGGAATACAAATGCAATGAATAAACAAACTCCCATTATCCTCAGACAACACAGCCAATAGAAGGATACTGGGAACTGTAGTCCAGCAATACCAAGAAAGCTCCCATTTCCTTATTAACTAAGAAAGAAAAAGTTTCAATAAAATGTCTTTTTTAAACTGATTCATCTGATCTGCAGCAGAATGCAGCCTGCAATAATTTTAAGATATGTAAGTATCACCATTTTTTAAGTCAAATGGCTAAAACTACTCAAGTGACTCAAAAACCGTAGACCATTTTATCACTGAGCAATTTCTTTCTTTTTCTAAGATGACTTTTGACACACTGATATGTAATAAACTTTAATAATTTATTAGGCATTTTTGATATTTTGGGATATAAGCTCTGGCAGTCAGAGTGAATCTGAAGCACCAACATTTTAAAAATAGGACTTGGGAGTTAGATGCTACCAAACTTTAATTCATTCTCACAGGGAATACACTTGAGGAAAGATGGAATACAAATGCAATGAATAAACAAACTCCCATTATCCTCAGACAACACACACAATAGAAAGATACTGGGAACTGTAGTCCAGCAATGCCAAGAAAGCCCCCATTTCCTTATTAACTAAGAAAGAAAAAGTTTCAATAAAATGTCCACTACAGAAATATTTGATATTTACATATATCTCAACACCAATTGGTATTTTACTAATCCCATTTGCATTAATTGCAGTTTCAAATGAAAGCCCCCATCATACAATAATATTCCAATGAAATGCCTTCCATTCAGAGCAATGGGAGAGAAGTACTATGGGGATGGGGGTAATACTTAAAAACAATTAGGACTGGGACAGGGAAGTACAAACATCGCCCATCATTTCATCTCCTCTAGTCTCATGCTGAATCCTGGCAGATTCCAAGATTGAAGACCAGGAGATCCCTCTGTCCTGAGGCTGAAATGAGTGGAAACTCTAATTTAACTTCAGTGGGGCATTTTCATTGATTTCATTCTCTTCAGTGCAACAAATTCAATCAGTGTGCACCCTAACGTTTTCAGGCAAGTAATTCTTAGATTGGGTTTGATTGTCCCTTGAAGTCAATAGAATTTCATTTAGTGATGGATAACTTTTCTTGTCCAGTTCATTTCAGAGAGTCTTCTTGTTCAATATATTTTTCCATTTATTCTAAGTTTGAAAATATTTCATGGGATACCTTATTTTACAATATAATGAATCATTACATACCAGCTTTCAGCAGTTCAGTAGTTCAATTCTCACTGGCTCAAGATTGACTCAGCCTTCCATCCTTCTGAGGTCAGTAAAATGAGGACGGAGATTGTTGGGGGCAATATGCTGATTCTGTAAACCACTTATAGAGGGCTGTAAAGCACTTTGAAGTGTTATATAAGTCTAAGTGCTATTGCTATTGCTATTATAAGTGCTTACTAATTCAATTCATTTTCTTTTTGTTCTGGTCCTGTGGCTTCTGACAGGTATTTATAAATATGCATGTAGACACATGAGTAAGTAAGTAAGTGAGTAAGTTGCATATGCAAGTTCAAAGGCCAGGAAAATATTTCAATATGAATGCAAATGAAATAAATGAAGTAAAATGTATGGGTGTTCATTTGGAACCATTCATTTTCAGGAAACTAAATTTGTTGACTGAGGTCAATGAAATCAGTGAAAATAGCCCACTGGGTTTAAAGTAGAGTTTCCACTCATTTCAGCTCCAGCACAGAGAAATCTCCTGGTATTCATCTTGGAATCTGTCTGGATTCAGCAACAGACCAGAAGAGATGAAATGCTGGCAGATTCAGCATTCCATGCCCCATTCCTCATTATTTTTAAGTATTACCCCCGTCCCCATAGTGCTTCTCTCCCATTGCTCTGAACGGAGGGAATTTTATTTAGATCATAGGAATCTTAAGAAGTTTTCTGATTTAGAAGAATTGCAGAAGACCAAGTTATCTCAGAATCCATTACATCCAGACTTAGCTGCCAGACTTAGGCCTTTTAACTATTTTAAGTGATACTTTTTCAGTGCATAAATATAGATATAGAAGTATATAGATATAGAAAAGGGAAAGAAATCTTAATATTGGTGAATTAAAGTATTTTTCTAAAAATATACATACAGGAATGCAATTCGGATAGTCAAATTTCCCTTCCACACAATTAACTCTTAATGATCTGTTAATTGGATGTAGTTTATGGCCTCTTATACATTGAAATTCAACCATATTTCCATCTGTGGTATATATTTTATCCCCATTGCTCCACTTCAGCTTTATATTGTGTTCTCTCATATCTTCTTCACTTGCTGTACAACCAGCTGCAAAAGGACACAGATTAAATGATATATAGAAAGTTTGAAGTATTCATTTGATAAAACAATTAAAGTTTAGGTTAGAAATTCTATGTTGCAATAGGATAAAATGATTAGAAATCTATGTAAAAGGATTTTTCTTTCTCATTGTCCCTCCCTTTTCCTTTTGTTTTTCAACTATTATCAGTCATGAACTAAACTGCCTAACATACACAAACCTCTTTTAAGCAAAACAATGTTACATGTGTAAAAGGAAGAAGAAAAAATTTTTAGTCTCCTTCTTCTTCCAAATTTCCTCATACTGAAGTCTGAATTAGGAGAAGACCAAGTTCAGGCAACTTTTCCTAAAATATCACATCATATCTTCTTTTTCAACATTGACTAATCAGGGTAGATGTGATTAAGTCAAAAGAGAACAGTCTGCCTCCATATATAAATGCTTTTTTAAAAGAACAATAATTTTAGTTCTCTAGAGATTCAACTAATACTATTATTCAAAAAAAAAACCTAGGGAAACATGGCTTTTTGTAATTTTTGTTCAAGAAATGATTGATTGATTGATTGATTGATGACAATGATGATTATGATGAAGAAGCTTGGAGGGCCCTGTGTTCTCAGCTGCGAAATACTAAGAAAAAGAAAGTCTACATACTGAAGTCAAGTAAACTAAAATCTGAATT
The DNA here is from genome assembly GCA_023970755.1 of Azemiops feae. Classification (NCBI taxonomy): domain Eukaryota; kingdom Metazoa; phylum Chordata; class Lepidosauria; order Squamata; family Viperidae; genus Azemiops; species Azemiops feae. The sequence goes on along the minus strand of JALGBA010004054.1, from coordinate 1,375,284 downwards.
TTCACAAGTTCTTTTCAATCATGCCACTGACTAAAAAGGTCTCTGTTATGAAATGTAGCTTAGGGAAAGCAGAATTTCATCAGGAAGGTTACACAAAATGAGGACAACATTTGTAAATGGAAGATTTTGTACAATTCTCCATTATGAAGCAGTTTCTCCCTGAGAGAGTTACTTTATCTTCAGAATACTACAGCTTCTAATTCCATTACAATACAGTAAAATACCTTCTGACACTAATATACTGATATAACAGCTCTGGTGTCATGAAATTTATCCCTTTCCCTAAGTACAGTATTTGAATATAAAGAACAAATCTACAAAGAATTATAGATATTACTTATACCTCTACATGTTGGTGTTTGTGACCAATGACCATTTTGACAAGTCACTCTGGGAGAACCTTCCATTGTATAGAGATTTTGGCACTGATAAGTTACACTTTCAGACTGGAAATAGTTTGCCTTGGGTGAGTCCGCAATGTCTCCATTCTCCACAGGAGGTGGGCGTCCACATTTCCCCCCAATATCTATAATACATACAGAATCTATTGAGCAACACTGCTCATGATTGCAAATATTATAGTGTATACACACAAAGAATGTTTTAAACATATTCATAAGAAACTACATTGCAAAAGTATACAAATTCTTATTTTTAAAAAGCAGTACATAATCAGTACATTGATGGACATAGAGCAAAGTAATATTAATAATAAATTGAAAGTAATTAAAGTGAATATAGCATGGTTGCAAGAAGATAAGGCATCATTCCACCATATCACATTAGCAATTAGATTAATCTTAAGAATTACTAGAAAACAAATGTGAAAAAGGTGCTAGTAACAGAGTGAAAAAATATGATTCAGTGTGTTTCAAAAGTGAGTGGAATTATGATACCAATAAACATGAAATATAATGTTAGTGAGCAGCTAAGTGCTTAGACGATGGTTAGTATTGAACTGGAAAAGACTATAAACAAGAAAAATATATAAGGGAACAGTTGTGGGAGAGAAAAATAAAGATGAGAGCAAGACAGTTTATAATGTGCTCAGAGAATTGCAAAAAAATGTAGCCAGTGGTTGGATTCAGCCAGTTCGCACCAGTTCGGCAGAACCGGTAGCTAATTTTTTTGTTGCCCAGGCAACATAATTATTGGAGTAAGCTGAAAAGCCTGAACATGGAGCCTCCTGCAGACTACATAGAGTTTTTTTAAAAGGGAAACAATTAGTTGGGATAAAACTGAAGTGAGGGGATGCTGGAAGAAGCATGCAAATATGATGCTAGAAATGAGCATGCAAATAATAGGGATAGGTTAAAGGATGGAACTGAAAGATATGGATTGAATGCTACTGATATTAGAATCAAAGGAAAATTTACAAAAAGAAGTAAATGATGAAAAATAGCAGTGTGGGCATCAGGAGAAATTTTAAAATGTGTTTTCAATGTGAAATGGTTACAGTGTTTGCCTAGGCCTGGGGACCCAAATTTAAATTGACTGTCAGCCATGGTATATCAAAGGTTACCAGAATTCTGTAGATGTGCAGAAACAATTCTGTGCTCAAAGCCTGGACTTAAAATGTGCTCAGAGGCCACCTCCCACTTCAAAGAGAGGAAGAAACTGGAACTAGCCATGCTTACTAGAGGGTTGGAACCCTGATCATGACAGGAGGCAATGTTTATACTCCAACACATACAGGAAAGGCAATGGTGGTGTTCATCAAGATATTATGAGGAATATAACAGAAAAAAGCATGTTGTATGGGCACTTTGTGTCACTCAAACATTAGATAATCTTGAGGTGTCACAGAATCATCCAGTTTTGTCATTTGTTTTGAATGCCCTTGCACATCTATTTCCTAGTAATATGCAATATCCAACTGTTCTGTCTTTAGGTTGGTAGACATCGAAGAGATGAGATTAAACAACAACAAGGTTTATTCATTGGAACAGACACAGAACATAACAGATAATGAAACTGGCTCCGCCCTTTTATACAAGGGAGCTCCTGGTAATCTTAACCAATCATAGCATGGGGTTTCTCCCGCGCTAAAGTAGCAAACCTGCCCAGGCCGCCAGACATCCAGGCACCATAGCAACCACGTGGTCGCTAGCCTCGCCTTGCTCCCGCCCTGCACCTGCTGTCCAACACAACTCAGTACATTACACCCCTCCCCCCTTGGTTAGAAGCATAATGCACCTTGTTTTTTTTTTTTTGCTTAGTAAAGCCGCCCCCAGGTGGAGGCTATCCATTCACTCCCACTAACCTTGGCCCCGGCCTGGGACCTCTTAGGATGTGGCGTTTGTTCATTAAAGCTTTTGAAAAAACGCAAGGCAATGCCGTTTGAACAAAAGCACTGTTATACTTTTGAGCACGCCTGAATGCTCGGCTAGCACGAACTCTGAATTTTATGCTAGTGCCGACAGAACCCTCATGTAGTCCAGTAAGACCTGAAGAGGCCCTCGGACCCGCTCCGATCTCCGTGGAAGTGCCGCGGTTGCCTGGTCTGCAAGCTTGCCCACCGGGCTCGGCAGACCAGGACTTGGGGACCCGTTTAAAATGGTTGGGATTGGTGCCTGCAAGCTAGCCTGCTGGTCCAGCTCTGCATGCCAATTTGGGGTGGAATTCCCCGGAAGAGTGGTGTTCCCTGGAGGGGTGGTATTCCCCGGAGGGGTGGTGTTCCCCTGGTCTGCATGAGCAGATGGTTGGGAGTAATATCCCATAGGGGCAGACCCCCCCCTTGGAGAGGCTTGAAAAGCTGATCTCCCGCAATGTCCCATGGGCGTAGTACCCGAGTTAGGAGTCGCCTCGATGGCAAACCCCTCATTCGCGAGTTGCGATGAGCCATAGCCAGTGCTTTGTTGACTGTCCCGATCAATCTCGGGAGCTTCCTCCCCCCCCCCGAGAGCAGAGCTAGGGGCGGAAGAGTGGCTGGGCAACCTCCAGCGAAGCTGGTCAATATGCCGTGGCAGCACTCGACCGTTGTCCAATGCCACTTTGTAGCAAAGGGGCCCTGTGACCCTACAAACCACAGCTTCCACCCAAAAGTTGCCAGGGCCATAGTTTCGGGCCCAAACTGGATCGCCCAAGTTCAGCCGCCTCGGTGCCCATGGTTGGGACACCTGCGATGTAACCCAGTCTGGATGTAACCTATCCAGCTTAGTGATAAGCTGGCGACCCCATCGGAGCTCAGCGGAGCTCTTGCCCATAGCAGTGCATGGAGTGGTGCAGTGGCACAGGAGAAAGTCAGCCAACAGGTGATGCCAGTTGCCGTGCATGATTTTTTTCAAAGAATCTTTCGTATTCCGCACCATGCGTTCCACTTGACCATTTGACGCCGGGTGAAAGGGTGCCGACGTAGCATGGCGGATTAAGTTTGCTCGCAGAAAAGACTGGAACTCTGAAGAAGTAAATTGAGTTCTGTTGTCAGAGACAATTACGTCCGGAAGTCCATGAGTGGCAAAAAAGCCGCGAAGAACCCTGATGGTGATAGTGGAAGTTGCAGCGGACACTGGAACTACCTCCAGCCACTTAGAGTGACTGTCCATGACAGTAAGAAAGAGTTGCCCCTGAAAGGGGCCAGCGTAGTCGATATGGATCCTTGACCAAGGATCCTGCGTTGTTTCCCACCTATGGATGGGAGCTTGGGGCATTTCTGGCCTGGACTGTTGGCAAATGTGATACCCTTGGACCTGGGCTTCAATCTCTTTATCGAGCCCTGGCCACCACAGGTGACTATGTGCAAGTGCCTTCATGCGGACTATCCCTGGATGTCCCTCATGCAGAGACACAAGGACTCTAGTCCTCAGTGAGGTCGGAATGACTACCCGACTGCCCCACAGTAAACACCCCTTAAATGTGGATAGCTCCAACTTTCGCTTCCAAAATCCCTGAAATTCCGTGCCCGGACACGTGTCTGGCCATCCCGATAACACCCAGTTCAACACGCGTGTCAACGTGTGCTCAGTAGCTGTCTCAGCAGCTACATCCCCTGCATGGAGAGGGGACTCAGGCAAATCCTGAATAGACAGGATGTGGTTTGCTGGTATAGGATCAGGCTTTATGTTTCTTAAGGGCAATCTACTGAGGCCGTCTGCATAGCCCATCTCTTTGCCCGGCTTGTGAATCATGCAAAAATCATATGCAGAGAGAAATATTGACCATCTCAACATTCTAGGAGAGATTATGTGGGGTGTCTGCTTGTCCGTTGTGAACAACCCCAGAAGTGGCTTGTGGTCTGTGAAGACCATGAAACGGCGACCATACAAGAAGTCATGGAACTTCTTGATGCCCGCTACAATTTCCAATGCTTCTCGATCTATCTGTGCATAATTACGCTCCGCGGCAGACAGGGTTCTGGAATAATATGCTATAGGGACCTGAGTCCCATCTGTTTTAAGGTGACTCAAAACAGCTCCGATCCCGTAAGGGGAAGCATCGCACACTATGCTAACTGGAAGTCGTTCATTAAAATGAGCCAACACTGCATTTGAGGAAAGTAATGCTTTAACTGCAGCAAAACTCTTCTCGTGCACACGTGTCCACGCCCATATAGCCTGTTTGTCTAGGAGCTGGTGTAACGGCTCTGCCATGGCTGCCTTGTGGGGAAGAAAGGCATGATAGAAATTTAACAGTCCCAAGAACGCTTGAAGTTCTGCTTTTGTTTTTGGACTGGGCGCCTGCTGAATCGCTTCCAGCTTGGACTGAGCAGGGTGTATGCCTTCCGCATCTATGCAAAACCCCAGAAACTCTGTGGATGTGACCCCAATCTTACACTTGTCTTTCCTTAGTTTCAGGCCCGCTTTGCGAAACTGCAGCAACACGGCCCTGAGCCTCTCAGCTAAATTTTCCACTGATTCCCCTGCGATTAGGACATCATCAAAGTACGGGCATATGCCCGGAAGGTCTCTGAGCGTTCGCTCCATGACACTCTGGAAAATACCTGGTGCTACATTAATGCCAAACTGTAGCCTCCGCACCTTGAAAGCCACCCGATGGGTCACAATGGTTTGTGCCTCTGCCGTGGCGTCATCCACCGGCAGCTGTTGGTAGGCCTGGGCCAAATCAAGTTTTGCAAAAATGCAACCCCCTTGTAGAGATGCCAGATGCCTCGACCACGACGATATTCAACATTCCCATGAATTTCCAGAATTGCACCCTCAGAGTGGCCTCCCCCTTAACTCTGACCGAGGAATTCTGGAAATTGGTCAATATTAAGTTCGATGGCCTCAGTTTCACCCATTGGCTGCTTCGGCCACAAATTCTGTTAAGAGTGCTCTGGGAAATGGTGGACAGAGCGGACCCTGTGTCCAGTTCCATCCTCAATGGAACCCCTTGCAACCTGACTTCGAGTTGCAGCTTTTTCTTTAAGGGCCTATGTCCCCCGGTTCTATGGACACCACACCTGCTGGCACAGAACCCCACCCTGTTTTGTCTGGGTACCCCGGTACCTTTCCGAGGCAACTCTTTCTTGGAAAGTTCATTTCCACGGCCCAAACAAACAGCAGCAATGTGGCCTTGCTTGCCACATGCTCAACAATGGGCTTTTTGGAACCGGCAGTCGGCTCGTTTGTGCCGTCCCCCGCACCCCATGCACCTAGGGAAGGGATCTGCCTTCTCAAGAAGTCTAGGAAGTCCTTTCGCCAGTCGTTGTCACACCAGGTCAACTTCCTGGTCCGACTCGGCCTCTTCCTCAGGTTCGACGTCCTCGTGGTGGACGGTGTGCGATGGTTGAGGGTTCTTTGAGAGCCGCAAGGCCCTTACAGCTCCGCCGGCTTCTTCTTCTGCGGTGACCTCTCGCAATGCGTCTTGGAACGAGACAGTCTCCTTCACAAAGATCTTCTGCTGAAGATCTCTGCTCCATAGTCCACAAACCAAACGGTCTCATAACCGTTCCTCTAAGTCCTTGAATTCACACGGCCTCGCTGCCTGTCTGAGGGCGGCAATGAATTCTGTGATGGACTCTCCTGGATGCTGGTCCCACTGCTCGAAAGCGTGCCGCCATGCAATGACCAACAGCTTCGGCTCGAAGTGCTCCTTGAGCATCTTTTTTAGCTCTCTGTAAGTCACAGCCTCCAATGGCACTGGGGACACGAGGTTTTCTGCGATGTTGAAAACGGCTTGGCCACACACACAGAGTAGCGTGGTGGCCTTCAGCTCATCTTCTGTGATCCTGTTCATGCAAAAATAATTCTCAGCCCGGGCGACATATGAGCTCCACCGCTCTAGGTGAGCAACGTCGAATTCCGCGAGCTGGCCCAGTTTTGCCATTCTATTGTCTCTCCTCTACCACGTGCTGCCACTCAGTTAGAGAGTTTCCTGGGCAGTTCCTCGCAGCACTCTCCCCCAGCGTTTGTGTACTGGCAGGTGAGTGAGCCGGAATAGGAACACCGTCCCTCAGCGTGGTCTGGCCCTCCTTCATGGTGATTCGGGCCCTTCATCACGGTGGCAGCAGTATCCCATCTTCGTCGCCAACTGTTCTGTCTTTAGGTTGGTAGACATCGAAGAGACGAGATTAAACAACAACAAGGTTTATTCATTGGAACAGACACAGAACAGAACAGATAATGAAACTGGCTCTGCCCTTTTATACAAGGGAGCTCCTAGTAATCTTAACCAATCATAGCACGGGGTTTCTCCCGTGCTAAAGTAGCAAGCCTCCTCGGGCTGCCAGACATCCAGGTGCCGTAGCAACCATGTGGTCGCTAGCCTCGCCTTGCTCCCGCCCTGCACCTGCTGTCCAACACAACTCAGTACATTACACCAACACATTCAGAAAAAAAGGTCTGACAAAATTATGATTTCCCTAAAGTCAAAAATAAGGCCTAAAGATCCACCTCACAATATTGATATTCTACAGAAGAGGGGCAATGTTAATGAAAATATATTCTCCTTTCACAGTTCAACAGGGACATTAAATTTTATAATTATAACAATAGAATATTAAAAAAACTTGAATCTTTTCAAAATAATCTGTACATAAATACCTGAACAACGTGGTGCTTCTGACCAACGTTTCTTCAAACATTTAATGAAAGGAGATCCAAGAAGAGCATAATGTGAGTTGCATCGATACTGCACCTTCTCCTGAGGCAAATACGTCTCCTTTATTGTACTAACAATTCGACCATTTTGAATTTGAGGGGGAGAAGAACATCTTACATCTAAAATGGTAATTAAAAATGGTCCCGTTCAAATAAAATGCACTTGGTTTTCCTAAAGCAAGCATCTCTAAACAAACTTCCACTTTTGAAACCAAAATTGACCACGCACATTATATGACACAAAAAATACAAGGGTGGCCCTGCAGGCTTGAAGCTGCATCCCTTTGAGGTGAGGGGAATGTGAGGCTACAGACAATGGAACCTCCTCTTCCTCCTACAGTGCCTGTTTCTATCCTTCTTGAAGAAATGACATTGGGTTTCAATCAATACTATCATGATATCTGATCATCCTTAGATTAGTGGTGGTGAGTTGTTTGTGTAAATAATTTTCCCTGAAACTTCTTTTGTAGGATGAGTGTTAACTTAGGGGTTGGGGGAACCTGTACACAAACTCTTCTCTAATTTTGTTTGTAAAAGCTAAAGAACAATACAGTGTTGGTACACAGTTGGTAACTGTGTATTAGAGCAATTCTGAAACATTGTATTGAAAACTGGATTATCCTGCAAGAAATTTAATCAGATAAATCCTTCTATGAACAACATGCAGAAAAGAAGCTGTCTAATGAACCTCTGCATGATGAACTATTCTGGCCTTTTCCAATCAGTCTCTCATGAGACTGCATAACAAAGCTATGGATGCAACTGTACTTATTGGAAGAACCGCTCAATAGATGATGCACTTTCTTGGTGCTTCATCTTAGTTTGGTGCACCTGGTGGAGAAGAATACTCATGTGCAAATGCTGTTTGTTGATTTTAGTTCGGTGTTCAACAAATCATTCCTTTGCATTTCGTGAACAAATTTTAATACTTCTTTACCTAACTGGATACTTGACTTCCTTAATGATAGGCCCCAGTTTGTGTGAGTTGGAAGAAAAGTTTCCAATTCCATCTTCTTGAGTATGGGTTCCCCACAGGGCTGTGTTTTGAGTCCATTATTGTTCACCTTGATGATCCATGACTGCTGTGCCAAGTCTGCTATGAATCATATTGTGAAGTATGTGAATGACACGGCAGTGGTGGGTCTTATCCAGGATGATAACGAAGATTCTTATAGGGAGGAGATGAAGGCTTTGGTGGACTGGTGCAATAAAAATAATCTGGTTTTGAATGTTAATTAAAAAAAAATCATTGTTGATTTTAGAAAGAGCCGGCATAGTCATACTCCACTTTGTATCAAGGCTGCAGCTGTGAAGATGGTCAATAGTATTATGTATCTGGAGGTGCAGATAACTTACAAACTGACTTGGTCTCTTCATCTGTTATCTTTAGTGAAGCATGCAAACCAGTGTTTGCATTTCCTGTGTCAGATGAGGAGAGCACATCTTTCTCCTTCTGTCCTGGCCACTTTTTACAGAGGCACGATTGAGAGAGTTTTAACAAAGTGCATCCCTGTTTAGTTTAGATGGAGAGTGGTAAGGTTAGTTGAGAAGATTATAGGAAGCTCCTTCCCATTATTCAGGATACTGCTTATAAGCACTGTGTGCTTAGAGCTTGAAGCATTGTTAGAGACCCCACACACCCACTTCACGGTCTGTTTCTGTTGCTCCCCTCTGGGCAAAGGTTTCAAAGTATTTATAGCAGAGCTACTAGATTCTGTAACAGCTTTGTTCCTTATTATCTATTTATCATCCAGGAAAACTAAGAACAGTGACATGGGATCACCTCTTCATAGGATATATGGTTCAGGTTAATAATATATTTAATTTCATTTCTGAATTTTAAAAAAGTACTCTTCATGTGAATTCTGTCTCATAGAATTTGTTCCAGCAAAAACATCTGGACCATATCCCAGAAATCACATATTCCTACCTTCACATCTTGGCAAGCTTGACCACTTCCTTTCTATACATGTTACAGTAGCTGATCCCAAAATTTCAAAACCGTCATTACACTGATAATTTATTTTCTCGCCATTCACATACTTCTTCGTTCTATCTTCAGCAATTTCAGCATTTTCAACTGTAGGGGGTTCTGGACAGTTTGTATCTAAATGGAGAGATGATTCACAGAAGTGGTTTTTGTTATTTACTTTTATTAATGTGTTATTAGGAATAAAGTTATCAGTCCTAGGATTTTTCAGACATTCACAGAAAAAGATCAAAGCAAAAATGTTCAATATCTACTTAATTCATGTTTTAAGAATATTCTACTGTACCAGATTAAGAAGCTTTTTTTGAATGGTCCTCTATATACAATTTATCCATAAGGTCCATTCTCATATTTAATAGAACAGAAAAAAATTGAGTGAAGAAACACATCTGCTTTATGGATGTCGAAGTCCTGTCCGAAACAACTGTGGCTGCTATCTTTGTTGGTGGGAAAAAATATTATTTCCTATGCCATATTGATAAGAATAAATTTGAAAATATAGGTTTATGTCAGGTGAGTATCCATAGTATTCGAATGATCAGGCATGGAAGCTTTAGAAATGATTGACATTTTCTCAAATGATGACAACTGAAGCATAAAGGATAGTTTGGCTAAAAAGAGAAAAATATATCTAGAATGTTTAATATTTATAAAGATTTAGGATTTTTATGTACTAGCTTCATTTATTAATACAATCATTAATAGAAATCTTCCTTTGCCAAGTTCTTTTCTTTGTACCACAACAGATTACAGAAAACATTTTTCCACAAAAAGAAATTCCTCATTACAGCATCCGATGTTTCTGGATCTTCTGTAGCCCCTTTAAATGTTCCCTGACTATTAGGCCAGCTTAGATCATGAGTCAGGTCAACAAAAGAAGTAAAGAGAGGAGAAAGGTAGTGGCCTATTCTTCATTTTGGTAAACGATGTCAGGATATGGGAAAATATAATAACCATGATGGTTACGAGCAATGCTTTTTTTGTAAAAAAAAAAAAAAAAAGGTGCCGGAACTCACACACATCATACAACCCGCCTTGCCTACCCTACAAGGTTCCATCCAAAAAAGGTGCCGGAACTCCGTTCTGGGCGTTCTATGACAAAAAAAGCCCTAGTTACGAGTGGTAAAATATTTATATATATATATATACCTCTGCGATAACGATGAAATGTAACACTTTATTGTGCTATATGTCCTTTTGCTGGTCAGCTTTATTTTTTTTAAAAAATAAATAAATTCAAAAACAATTACCTTGAGAACTTGAAAAAAAAACCTGTTCCTTTACAGTGAAAGAACCAGACAAATGGCCAAAGATAGTAGCATGTCTTGTTAATGTACTTCTTAATTACATTTGTAACTAGCTTTTTTGCATTGATTTCATCCTATTTTATTCTATTTTACTTAAATCTCTTTTATCCTCCAGCTGCAGACCTGTATTTCTATCACTTTTACTGGAGATTGGTATTTTTTTTTAATCATCTCTGCCATGGGGAAAAGGAAGAAAAGGCAGCATTCACATTTTGCTTTGTAGACTTCACTCAAGCCTGTCAAACAGTTGAAAGTTGACAGATTCCTAAAAAACAAACAGCCCCTTGCTGTAATAACCAAACCTCTCCCACATTTTCTGATAGCTTCTCAAGCAGAAATGACCCCCTGGAATGGGATTTACAAACTGAGATAGAGAGCTCCCAACTTTTAGACATTTCTCCCTTTATCCCCGAGAAAGCTGCCCCCTTCTCAGATCTCAGCCATTTATCCAGCTGCAGCAAATGCTACTGCTGGATCAACTAAAACTAACTCATGCAGAGGAAACCGTGATTCCAAAGCAGAAAGTGATGGTGAAAACATGGATTCTAATTTAGAACCTAAAAAGAGAGTAAAGAACATGTTAAGAGATCAAAGTCTATAGCCAGAGAAGCAAATTCTACTCCCCACCCCAGGAAGAACTGGATGAAAGGCATGGCATGCAAATCATAGCCATTACTTACAGATCACTCTACAAATCCATAATAATAAAGTAAATAGAGGAAAATAGGGATCCAAAAATGCAGCCATACTCTTTCTCAACCAGCTTCCATACTGTGAAAAGCAATTGATTGATTTGAAAAGGATCAAATGGGTCCCACCCAGGAGAATCTCTAAACTCATCCCTCTTATTTTTCAAAGATCCTTCTGTTGCCAACATGCTGTTCAAAATGAACTTCGTGTAGATGTTAAAAAGGAGTGAAAAGATTACAGAGCCCTGTAGCACATCACAACAGAGTGGCTATGGGATGGGTTTTTCACTCCCTATTAACACTGATTGGGACCAGCCTTGGAGAAAGAAGCTGTAGATGGCCCAAAAAATATCATAGTCGATGATATCAAAAGCTACTGATAAGTCAAGAAGAGCGAGAATGGTCGCATTACCCCCATCCCGCTCTAACCAGAGATCATCAACAAATGCAACCAATGCTGGCTTCCGGTTCCAGTCTGCAGCGCCTGCGGTCGTGCGAAGGGTCCATTCCCTTTGCCAATCGGTTTCCCCCCACCGGTAGACCCTGGACAGGGTCGAAAGTCGCCCTGGAGGGGCGACTACCACTGGGGAGGACACTCGTTGATTGCAGAGGGAGCGGCAGCTCCCTCCGAGATCCGAGACAGCTCATCTGGGCCGACGGGGAAAAGATCGGCCATTAACATGTCTGATCACCTAGCTGCTCCAGCCGCAAGCCACAAGAACAGCTAAGCATAAAGAACCACCGTGGATGATCCGGGTGAGACCTTTCCTTCCCTCTCTGTACCCTAACTACCTTCCTGTGAAAAGCTTTTGGAATTATTTCCCTACTTTAAGAGAGCAGCGTTCGGATATTTGGGAAAAAGAGCTTGGAAAAACAATTAACTTCTATTGACTACTTGAATTGCTGGACTTCGGGGATCCTGAAAAAACTTTGCTTCTTTCTGCCTACTTGTTTTAGCTTGAAACCTTTAGGGAGGGGGTGGAGTGTTTTTTATTCCTCTCCCCCCTTCTGTACATAAGGTGTCTTAAGCTATTCTATTTGAATTTATTCCTACGTTTAGAAAAATCATTTTAATTATATTATTCAGTTTAAAATCTTTTCTCTCTCATGCTGGTTTTTTTTTCCTGTGTTGTTTCAAATTAGTAACAAAGTATCCGCGTTGAGAACTTTCACTGTTTTGCGTTCGGTGTGTATTCAGCCTTTTGGCTCCACACCCAGACTTGGCTCCACGCCCAGACATTCCTATCTGACCGCAAGAAGATACTTTTTTTCCCCCTCTGCTTTCGTTTCTATTATTCTAACTTGACTTTAAAGTGCTTTCTCAGACATATGGATTGGCTCTTTTTTTTTTTGGAGTATAAATACAAGGTTTACCTACAGTTTCACTTTGGATTTATTCTAGAAAAAACTTTAAAGATGATGTTCCAGAATTAACTACTAATTTTCAGCACAAGGAATAATAGAGGAAGAACACCAACTTTAAAGAGACTGGCAAGCAACCTATACAATTTGAAGAGATGGAAGAATCCCATTCACAACTGATTTGGAAACGTATGTTGGGAAGAATTTATGAATTTCATGAGCGAGTGAATGCTAGACTAGATGCCTTCATTATAAAACTTCAAAATGACTTCCAGACTTCAATTGACTACTCTACAACTCACATACTAAATGAAAAACAAAGCAATCTAGAAGAAAATATTACTGAGAACTTGGATGATCAAAGTTGGATTTCCATTGAAATATTTACAAAGTTAAAAGCAATGGGACCTGATCTGCAAATATGAGACTTTGAGAATTGTGATAATACGGATAATCAACGAGTAATTATTACATTGAACAAAAAGAACTATACAGCTTTGACAATATTGGAAAAAAGAGAAAAGAAACATGATCAGACTGAATTGTTCAGGACTATAAATGATCAAATATGGAGATTTGATGATTTAAAGGCTCTTTTATGGAAACCTGCTTGGCACAAAAAATAAAGCTAGAATTAGATTTAAAAATGAGAATTAAAAATCTATTTGAAGGGTTAAAAAGGCTTAAGATTTTGGTTTGAGATAATACTACTGAGATGAAAATTATTGATTTGATTATGGTCTGGAATGGTAATATGGAATTGGTAAACAAGAAGAATAGAATAAGAAATAGAATATAGATATCAAAAGAAGTAAGAAAATATTTTGTTGTTGTTGGGAATAGATGGGATTTAAATTTTAGAGTAGAATAAGAAATGGAATATAGTTGGGAAGTAGGAAAAGATAATGGTAATAATATGTATATTTTAGAAATAATTATGGTTTTATGAGGGAAATTGAGAGATTTGAAATGTAGCTTATTGTTTATTCAAGGCCAAATTGGAAATTAGTTAAATTCAAAAATGAGTTGGATTGATATTGGTGAAATATTACTGACATTTTTTCTTTTATAATGATTGAATGCTAATTAGAAATGTATTAATTTGATTATGTTAAAGCAATTGAGGAACTTTTAGAGATATGGATTGATTTATAAAATATATACTTGATAGAGTATAGGAAATAGAATATAGTTGGGAAGTATTAAAATATAATAGTTGATATAATATGTATAGTTTAGAAATAATTATTGTTTTATGGGAAATTGGGAGACCTGAAATGTAACTTATGTGTTCATTTTAGGTTAAAGTGGAAAATGGTAATTGTAAAATAGTTAAACTTAAAAACAGGATTTTGATTGATATAAGTGAATTACTATTGATATTCTTTTTACAATGATTGAATTTTATTTAGAAATGTATTAATACTAGGTTATAGCTTGAGGGAAATAGAGAAGGAACTTTTAAGGAATTATTGAATTATTTATGTTTGATTATATTGGTTTTTTGGATGATTGACCACCCTATCTCCACGTGGATTCTTAAAGCACTTTGATGTAAAACCAAAAAATACCAATAAAACTTGTTTAAAAAAAAAATGCAACCAATGCTCTGTCCCATAACCAGGTCTGTCTGAATCCTGACTGAAAGAGGTCCAAATAATCTGTTTCATCCAGAACCCTCTGAAGATGCCAGGTAATCATCGTTTCCATCACCTTTCCTAAGAAAGGAAGATGGGAAACAGGACGAAAGTTGTCCAGATAGATGCTATCAAGAGATTTCAAGGATCTGACAGGTGGTAGCACTGACAACATGAAGGAGTATGTCCATTTCCTCCAGATCCAACAGGATCACCCTGTTCCCAGATCATCGAGCAAGACCTCACCCCAGGCATCTCACATGGAATTGCACCACAGATGGGATCTAACTGGGAATGAATCCAAGTGACTTTGTCCATCAAATGTTGAACAAATTCCTCTGCATGGCCCTCTAGATGATCACCCAATATCTTCTGTTCCAGGAGGGACCAAGTGATCCGGAACAGGGCCATTGGGTGACACTCTGCAGATGCAATAAGAGCTGTTTTTCCACTCTTACCACAATGAGATAGATCTTAATAGCAGTTCTAAGTTGTGTCCAGTTGGAGTCATCCTTCATTGTCCTCTAGCGGCACTCTAGGCATCTCTTAACTCTTTTCAAGACCCGTAACTCCTCTTTCTCAATTGATTTTTAACCATTTATGCTGTTATTAGTACTTCCATTTGTTTGTTTTTATTAAATTTTACTAACTTCATCTTCATATTTAAATTCAACTATAATTTTTTTTATTACAGTCTTTTTAAGTTTTCTGTTGATCTTTTTAAAACTGGATGGTTTCCTTTTTTGATTGGTTTTCTATTTTCAGAATTTTTATTGCCATTTATACTTTGGTAGAATCACCTGGTCTGATTGAAATTGATAATTTGCTTAAATGGATGATTTGTGCCTCATAACATTCCATTTTTCTAGCTACTGCTGTTACTTGTTGCTTTATGATTTCCAAAACATCTTAAACTTTTCTGGTGTTAAATCAATATTATTTTAATAGGTTTGTTATGAGCCTTCTATTGTCAATTTTTGTTTTCTTCTTTTATTTTTTTGGTCACTTCCTAATTGGATTACTGCAATGTGCTCTATATAGGGCTGCCCTTGAAGACTATCTGAAAGTTACAATTGGTCCAGAATCTTTTCAAGGTGAATGGATGGCAATGCAATTGTACTATCTTGTCTATTCTGTTCTGATAGCATATCCTCCTATCATGTCTCCTGTATCCTGCTGCAACTAAATAAGCGCTTTAGCTATGTGCAAAATCTGCTAAAATGTTCTGGGTGAGATATATCCTTTAGTCCAGTGGTCCCCAACCTTTATGGCTTGGTGGCCTGGCAGGGAGTAGAGAGGACCGGCCCACTGCTCATGCAAGTTGAGCTATGCATGTGTGCTGGCCTGCCACTCATGCAAGTCAAGGTGTGTGTATGTACTCCAGCTGATTGCTTATGAAAGTTGAGCTGTGGCATGCATGTGCCATCCTGCCACTCATGCAACTTGAGCTGCATGCACACATGTGTGCACCGGCCAGCCACTCACACGGCCCGGTTCCAAACAGGCCAGGGCATGATAGTGGGCCACGGCTGGGGGTTGGGAACCCCTGCCTTAGTCAAAAATAATTGAAAATTACATAAAATAATGTTTAAAAGTATGCTTCTGCAGAGTTAAATATTTCAGCCCTTCTATAATCATAGTAATACATGCAAGTTGT
Source organism: Azemiops feae (assembly GCA_023970755.1). Taxonomy (NCBI): domain Eukaryota; kingdom Metazoa; phylum Chordata; class Lepidosauria; order Squamata; family Viperidae; genus Azemiops; species Azemiops feae. Next base: position 1,359,602 of record JALGBA010004054.1, on the reverse strand, counting down.
ACTTACTGACACATTTTGGTGGAGGTGACCATCCATTTTTTGTGCATTCAACTACCTTTTCTCCATTATCTGGTTCAAAAGTAAATCCACTGTCACACCGAATTCGAATTAGATCCTCACCATGGTATATAGTTCTTTGAGGTCGGAAAGAACCATTTGATATTCTTGGAGAATTGCATGTAATTTCTAGGGAAAATAAATAATATCTTATATTGAAAAAAGAAAAGCTTGCACTCATATCAGATTGTTAGCACATAAAAATACTATTATTATTTTTAAAATACACATAGCACCACGAGACCATTTTAATCAGTATTCATGCCTACTAAATGGGCATTAAACAATATAATATTGCCAATTAGTATCTAAAATGTACTGTGAAATCAGCCCATGGCTACCATTTATTTGGAAGACCATAAATAAATTCAGCAAGTTGCTGTAATTATTCATCTGCTTCACTTTGCTTTTGAATTGAAATATAAAGCTACAATTTGATAATCCCGTTCTTGCTACTCAGTCCCGCAAAATTGCAAAAATTGGGGGCTCCACATTGTAGTGGTTCCGCTCCCGTTTGAGGTTACAGTTAATTGTGACAGGGAAAAGAGATCAGGCTTCGTGTATCCATGATGACAATTTTGAGGTGGAGGATCACCAACAACAATATAGATGGACTCAATTACTGTGGTGAATGATGCATTGCTGGAAGATCTGAAGGACAGATTGGGACAGATTTTCTAGAGAAAATCAATCAATGTGATCGCTGAGAGTTGATATCAACTACTTAGCATGTAATTAAACAATTAATTAGCTCTTCCTGGAATTGCCCTGGGGATATCATCAAAACATCAGGTGGTCTAGAATTCAATATCCTGTATGCTCAGTGTATACTCTTAGTTCTGCTATGATACATCACTTCTGCAGGAGCTGCACTGGCTATCAATGTACCTCTGAGTGCAATCCAAGGTTCTGGACACGACTTTTAAAGTTGGTTATAGCTCAAGTATGGGGCATCTATGACATTGACTTTTCCAACTAGCCATGGTTTGTCTAACCTGGATAGCAAGTCAACATTTTCTAAGAGTCCCCAGCTTTCAGGTTAGTCAGAGAGTGATATCAGAACTTCTCTTTGCAGCTCCACTCCTTGGGAACAGGTGCTCTATGTAAAAGATGTCAGTCACTGTCCTGGCTTTCTTGAAGATAGTAGTGAGTGTAGAACCACAGGGATTTTGTGTCTATATGTGCACATTTTTATTATGATTTATTCTTAGTCATGATATTATTGAATTTTATTTTTTTATTGTTTTATTGCTATTTTAATCTGCAAACTGCCTAGAATCCACAAGGATCGATATGGTACAGAAATGGCAGGTATGCATAAACAAACATCTCCATGAAGTCCTTTTAATGCCTGTGGTGGAACTGCTGGTTCTGGGAGAGGCTGAACTGCCAGAATTCTGAAATGTCCCTCACTAGACATCCACCGATCTGCTAGTACCAAAATTAGAAGCACAGCATTCTTCTTTACCTGTAACTACAGAAGTTCCTATAGTTTTGTTAGTAACTGAGTGGGAATCTTTATTGGTATTGATATTTAGATTTTGGTAGGGTAACAGTTAAAAATTCTTTAAAAATAGAAACAATAGTAGCTCAGCTGTGGCATTTATTGTCAGCAATGATATAAAATTATTGCTATACAGATATAATACTCTACATTGATAAAGAGCAGTCTTTGGGGGGGGGGATTCTGAAGAATGCAGTGTGCAGTTTTTGCATTAACTTAGCCATGAAATGGCCAGTGGGTGTGTCTTTCATTGTCTTTCATTCATTCTCTCTCCAGCAATCTGCAGCCTTTCAGGTTGTCCTATTTCAACTAAATTTCCAGAATTTCCATTGAACCCTTGACAAAAGAAAAGTGCAGCCCAACCAAAAACACTTCAAGAGGGATACAAATATCAGTACCAATAAAGCACATGAAGTGCTTTGGCTCTGGATTGGTGATAGCAGGATTATAAATTAAACATATAAAGTCACCTTTGCATTTAGGAATCACGGGTGTTGTCCCATCACAATGGATTATAGAAGCTGATTGTGAAGAATCTACTGCCAGGACATATCCTGTTCTACAGGTCAGCTCAATAGAATGACCACGTTGCACAAATGTATTTTCGGGCACATCTATTCCATCTTTAAGTTCTATCATCTGGCTTTCCAGTTCAGCCCTGGGGATCACACAGGGATCTGAGGTGGGAAAGAAAGCAAATCTTGTCAGAGAAGGCTGTCAGGATACAAATAAACCATATTATCTTGTTGCAAAATTCTAATAGTAGAATTTAGCTTTCATCTAGTAACTACTTCACCTCAGATATAGATATGAAATTGTATACTGTATAAAAGACAGCTGCTGCAAGCAAGACCAATTAAATGATCTTTATGCAAGAGAGAAAGAAAGCAGTGAATCTTAATGAGTAGAAATGCTCATGACAATTGGGTGAAGACTTTCCTTTCTGCTTACCAAGGCAAATGGGCACTTTTGTCCAGGTCCCATTGGCACAAAAAGATCTGTTCTGGCCTTCCATGGCATAATGTTTTTGGCATCTGAATTCTATTGAAGATCCAGATCTGTACTGCTTCTCAGATAAAGTAATAATGTCTCCATTCTCAATCCTGGGTGGACCACTGCAGTTTCCCCCTCTTTCTATTAAGTATGAAAGCATGAAGTAGATGAAAAAGTAAACAAACTAGCAATTTCTTCTCTAAGAATTAATATGTTAAATTGAGCTAAATCATCTAAATGTATTCTATATATGTTGATAATTTCAAATTACCTATAAAGATATTCTGTCCTTATAATAAAATCTACGACAGAAAATATGCAATGTCATTTATTCTTTGCAGAATGAAAATATCAAAAATTGGTAGGTTATACATTTAATAATAATAATAATAATAAAGTTGGAAGGGACCTTGGAGGTCATCGAGTCCAACCCCCTGCTCAGATAGGAAACCCTATACAATTTCAGACAAATGGCTGTCCAGTCTCTTCTTAAAAACTTCCAGTGTTGGAGCATTCACCGCTTCTGGAGGCAGGTTGTTCCACTGGTTAATTGTTCTAACTGTCAGGAAGTTTCTCCTCAGTTCCAGGTTGCTTCTCTCCTTGACTAGTTTCCATCCATTACTTCTTGTCCTGCCCTCAGGTGCCTTGGAGAATAGCTTGACTCCCTCTTCTTTGTGGCAACCCCTGAGATATTGGAATACTGCTATCATGTCACCCCTAATCCTTCTTTTCATTAAACTAGACATACCCAATTCCAGCAAACGTTCCTGATATGCTTTAGCCTCCAGTCCCCTAATCATCTTTGTTGCCCTTCTCTGCACTCTTTCTAGAGTCTCAACATCTTTTTTACATCGTGGTGACCAAACTGGATGCAGTATTCCAAGTGTGGCCTTACCAAGGCATTGTAAAGTGGTATTAATACTTCATGTGATCTTGATTCTATCCCTCTGTTAATGCAGCCCAGCACTGTGTTGGCTTTTTTGGCAGCTGCAGCACACTGCTGGCTCATATTTAAGTGATTGTCCACTAGGACTCCGAGATCCCTCTCACAGTTACTAGTATTGAGCAAGGTACCCCCTATACTGTACCTGTACACTTGGTTTTTCTTGCCTAAATGTAGAACCTTACTCTTTTCACCATTAAATTTCATTTTGTTAGATAGCGCCCAATGTTCAAGTCTGTCCAGGTCCTCCTGTATCTTAAACCTGTCTTCTGGAGTGTTGGCTATTCCTGCCAGCTTGGTGTCGTCTGCAAATGTGATGAGTTCCCCATCTATCCCCTCGTCCAAATTGTTGATGAAGATGTTGAAGAGCACTGGGCCCAGAACAGAGCCCTGGGGCACCCCACTACACACTTCCCTCCATGTAGATGTGGGTCCATTGAGGACCACACTCTGAGTACGGCTGGTCAGCCAGCTATGAATCCATCTGGTGGTGGTGCTGTCTAACCCACATTTTTCTATCTTATCAAGTAGTAGGTTGTGATCTACTTTATCAAATGCCTTACTGAATTCCAAGTAAATTATATCCACAGCATTCCTCTGATCCACTAATTTTGTCACTTGGTCAAAGAATGCAATAAGGTTTGTCTGGCATGATCTGTTTTTGACAAACCCATGTTGGCTTTTAGTAATGATTTTGTTTGCCTCTAGGTGTTCGCTGATTCGTTGTTTGATTATCTTTTCCAGAATCTTCCCAGGTATTGAGGTCAGGCTGATAGGTCTGTAATTTCCTGGATCCATTTTTTCCCCTTTTTTGAAGATGGGAACTACATCCGCTCTCTTCCAGTCCTCTGGTAGTTCCCCAGTGCTCCAGCATCTTTGAAAAATATAGTTCAGTGGTTCTGAGATCACATCTGCCAGTTCCTTGAGAACCTTGGGGTGTAATCCATCTGGTCCTGGTGATTTGAACTCGTCTAGGCTGGACAGATGCTCACTTACCATTTTCTTGCCTATCTTAACTTGTGTTTCTATTCTGTTTTTTATGGCACTATTTTTGATAGGTTGGTCTGTTTTTTCCCTTTGTGTAAAGACAGATGCAAAAAACGAGTTAAATAGTTCTGCTTTCTCACTATTGCTTGTCACCTTCTTGCCACTTTCACCCACTAATGGACCAATCATTTCCTTCACTTTTTTCTTATTTTTTACATGTTGAAAGAAGCTTTTTTTGTTATTTTTGACTTTGGTCGCACGCCTTAGTTCATTATGAGCCTTAGCTTTCCTCACTTCATCTTTGCAGGCTCGGGCTATTTGCTGATATTCTGACTTTGTTATGTGCCCCTCTTTCCACTTTCTATACTTGTCCTTTTTATCTTTCAATTTATCAGAGAGTTCTTTATGCAGCCATGCTGGTCTCTTTTGAGAGCTGTTATTTTTCCTCTTTGTTGGTATTGTGCTAGACTGGGCTTTTATTATCTCGCTTTTCAAAATTTCCCAAGCTTCTTGAGTTGTTTTCCCCTTGAGGATTCTCATCCATGGAATCCTTCCCAAGCTCTCTCTAAGTTTATTGAAATTAGCTCTCTTGAAGTCCAAGACTCTAGTTTGACTGTGTTCTATTGCTTGTGCTTCCATAATGTTGAATTCCAATATTACATGATCACTACCTCCCAAGGTTCCTGTGGCTTCAACACCTTCTATCATTTCATCTCTGTTAGTGAGAATTAGATCCAGAATGGCTAATCCCCTAGTTCCCTTCTCTACTTTTTGGGAGACAAAAGTTGTCTGCTAGGTTTGTCAGGAAACTGTTTGATCTTCCACTTGGTGCAGAGTTTGTCTCCCAGTTGATGTCAGGGTAGTTAAAGTCCCCCATTACTATTGTGATGTGCTTCCTACATACCTTAGTTAGCTGACTAGCAAAAAGTTCGTCTATTTCCTCTGTTTGGTTGGATGGCCTATAGTATACACCTATGGCAATGTCATTTTTTCTCCCTTTTATATTGACCCAAATGCATTCAAGACAGTTTTCATCATTGTTGTGCTCTATTTCTGTAGAGATGTAGTTATTTCTTATATAGAGCACAACTCCACCTCCTCTTTTATTTGGTCTGTTTCTTTTAAATAATTTAAATCCCTCTAGCTGTGTGTTCCATTTGTGGGTTTCATCCCACCATGTTTCCGTAATGGCAACAATATCATATCTGCCCTCATTAACCTGAATTTCTAGTTCACCCTATTTGCTGTTCATACTCTGTGCATTGGTGTAAAGACATTTGAGTCCTTTATGACTGACCCTGTGTTTACTTTCTACATAACGTGTGTGGTGCCTGAGTTCCCCTATTGTCCTACCTCCTATTTGGTTAGTGTACTTTGTGTGGCACTCGCTATTGAAAGCTTGATTTTGCTTGACAGCAAGGTCGATATTCTTGTCCACACACACATCTATGTTACATGCACTAATAGCCCTATAGTTTTTAGATTGCCGGGGACAGGGGTGTTCTGTATCAATTAACTCACTGTCCCCGCTGTTTAGTTTAAACATTCCTCCAGATAATCTGTGAATTTATAGCCGAGTAACTCAGTTCCTTTCTTTGATGGATGCAAACCATCTCTTTTGTACATTTTTTCATTGGACCAGCTACTGACATCGTGACTAATATATCCAAAGCCTTCCCCTTTACACCACTCCTTTAGCCACATATTGAATTGTGCTATATGCTGGCCTTTTCCATTTTGCTCCTTGTACACTGGTAAAACCTCTGAAAAAGTAAGCCTACAGCCTATTCCGCTAAGTTCCTGCCCCAAGCTCTGGAAATCGTTCTGCACAGAGAGTACATCTTTTTGGGACAGATCGTTAGTGCCAAGATGTACAATAGCCTCCACATCACAGTCCTTGCTGGCATTCTTGATTATTTTAGAAATACGCTTCTTGTCCCTACTGGCAGTAGCACCTGGAAGACACCTGACCTCTTTTGAAACCACTGTGTCCTTACCTAAATTTACATCCCTTATAATTGAATCACCTACCAGAAGGTGGCTTCTCTTTTTGGGTGCCTTTCTGTTCTTGCATGATTGATGTGTAATACCTGATTCGCACTTCTCCCTGTCGAAAACAAGTTCTTCATCTCGGTCTACGATCCCCTGTTTATTTGAGTTATCATCACAAATACCTTTACCTGTCTCCTTAATGTCCCTATTAAGGTCATCAAGGGCACTGTATCTGTTGTGCAGGGACACATCGAAAGCTTTGTGTTTATAGTTCACAGCTCTCACCCTGCTAGATCCCAGGGTGAGAGCTGTGAACTATAAACACAAAGCTTTCGATGTGTCCCTGCACAACAGATACAGTGCCCTTCATGACCTTAATAGGGACATTAAGGAGACAGGTAAAGGTATTTCTTGAATACACTCTTCGATATTTAAAGTAGTAGTAGTTTTCCAAATAGCATTGACATTTTTAACATGAAAACATTTACAAACTCTTGCATTTGTTATAATATTCTTTGAAAAGAAAACCAAAATTGGCCATGATCAAATCAAATCAGTTAATGTGCCCTCACATTTCTTACATCAGCAACAAAAAAAAATCTATATCAGCTACAATCAGAAATCTTCCTGAAATAGTATTTCAGAAGTTCCATTAAACTCAGAATAAAATCCTTTCATAAATTCATTTCAAGCTCAAGTCCAAGGGACATACTTAACACGTTTTAAAGTCTTACATAAATTCTATTATCAAATATTCCAAGTCTTCGCCCCATAAATCAGAAATATCAGCAATTTCAACTTTAAAGATATTTTAACATTTCAGATACAGTTTCAAACTCAACTTGGTTACAATAAAATATGATTATATTGATTATATTGACACTGTTCAAAGAGACCCTCCCAGGTCTCAAGGGCTGTGAAGCGTACAAGGGAAGAAATGTACTTTAGGACTGCAAGATTCTGCTAATGTAACCCTGCAGAAAAGTAGAATTAGCTCATTTGATCGTACATCCTCTACGATCCACCTTCCAAGGCTGCCAAATGATTACTTTTTAATAAAGACCATAAAGGATAATATTCAATTCAGTTAATTATTACACATAGATCGATATGGTTAAATAAATGCATAGTAATATCAATTTTGTGTAATTGCTCATTCCATTGGAAAAAAATAATTCATTCATTCAGTATTTGTAATTTTCAGGCCACCAGATGTAAACATTTTAAACTTTATATGTTGCTATCTCACTTGTTTTAAACAATATGCTAACAATTTACCTGTTAAATATTTTAATTTTAATCTCTTCCACTTGATCAGCATAAAAATCATCCATCAGTTATGTGAGCATAGCACAGTATACTTTATAGGACGATTTAACCATCAAATATCCTTCAAGTTAAATTCTCCTTTAATGACATGACATCAACATATTTTTATACAACCATTGCAATTTGTGATACAAATTCCTATGCCTACCAATAGTATGCATATCTTCAACTACAAGGAAGTAAAATTCTTCACTGAAGCTCAAGATTTTGGATTGAACCTTAGAGACAATTTGTATGTTTGGGAAAATGCCAGAACATCCTTCTCCAATCTGATGTGCTTCAGATTTTTTTTGTTTTAGATTACAACTACTAAAATTCTTATCCAAAATATGAGTGATTTCAGTGAAGATTAAATCACTTTTAAAAGAATGTGACTTTAGAAGCAAATGTTAATATTCATTATGCTATATTAATTATTTTAATTAGCTGCAATCCCAAAGGAATCCATCATATTGACAGCACGCTTACCAGAGATACATAAAGGAAACTCCATGTAACCGTCAACACACATTCTGACTGATGGAGCCACAAGGACATATCCTTCATTACACTGAAATTGCAGGCTATGATTACTTTGAATAAGCCGAGCTTTTCTTTGACTTCCAAACACAAACAAGTTTTTTGTTGCTAGCTGTTGTCTTGTGATACTGCAGGGTGCTAAAAGACAGAAAATAAGTTAGATCTTCTCAATAGAGACAATTGTCAATTGGTTTCCCTCTATTCCACCCACAAGAAAATCAACCTGATTTGCAAATCACAGTGGATAGTTCCAGGCCAAAATAAATTAAGCCAAATTAGAACACAGTATTAGTGATATTCAAGTTATGATTCTGCTATAGATTTTAGACTTATCATAGAGGACTGCCTTGTAGGAGCATGCACAACCAGATGTAGTTGTGATTGTTTCAAGTTAAGTTAACAGCCCAATTCAGAGTCTTCTGCAAAGATATTTTGAGTTAACTGAGTAATAGTGGAACAAAATTTGAGACAGCTGGAATGTTCCATATTCTGCTGAAATATGACGCAAAACTTCTAAACATTTATAAGCATAGAAAATTGCCCCCTGGCTTCCTTTTCTTGTTTTCTCTTTTTTGCTCATATTAATGAGCTTATTATTGTTAATAGCAGGGGCAATCCAGTATCCTATCAGAAAATATCCTTCCATCCATTTAACACTTCCAGCATTATAGGTTTGACAGACAGTACTTTTAAAGCATTCCTTTAGCTAGCCAGTAAATATTGTCCTGTTGAATTGTGATGTTGTTCGGTTGCTAAGTGATGTCTGATTCTTTGCAACCCCATGGCAAATGAGGCTTCCCTGTTCTCCATTGTCTTTTGGAGATTTCCCAAATTCATGTTAATGGCATCAATGACATTATTTCTCCATTTCATCCTCTGCTGTCCCCTTCTCCTTTTCCCCTCAATCTTTCCCAACATCCGGGTCTTTTCCAATGAGTCCTCTCTTCTCACTTGATGGCTAAAGCATTTGAGCTTCAGCTTTATTATCTATCCTTCCAAAGAACGGTCAGGGTTGATTTCCTTTAGCAATTACTGATTTAATCTTCTTGCAGTTCAAGGGACTTTCAAGAGTCTTCTCAAACACCACAATTTGAAAACATCATTTTTTTTGGCGTTTAGCCTTCCTTATGCTCCATCTTCCACAGCCATATACAGAAAACCATAGTTTGACTATATGGATCTTTGTCAGCAAGGTGATGCCTCTGCTTTTTAAGTCTAGGTTTGTCATAGCTTTCCTCCTAAGGAGCAAGCATCTTTTAATTTCATGGTTGCAATCACTGCAATCACTGCCTTCAGTGATCTTGGAGCTGAAGAAAGTGAAATTTGTCACCGCTTCCATTTCTTCCCCTTCTATTTGCCAGGAAGTGAAGGGACCAGATGTTGTGATCTTAGTTTTTTTTATGTTGAGTTTCAAGCCAATCTTTGTAGTTCCCTCTCTCACTCTTATCAAGAGACTCTTTAGTTCTTCACTTTCTGCCATTAGAATGGTATTGTCTGCATATCTGAGGTTGTTGATATTTCTCCTGGCAATTATAATTCCTGCTTGTGATTCATCCAGCCCGGCATTTTGCATGATGTCCTCTGCATATAAGTAAAATAAGTAGGGTGACAATATACAGCCTTGTAGTACTCCTTTCCCTATTTTGAACCAATCAGTTGTTTCATGTCTGGTTCTAACTGCTGTCTCCTGACACACAAACACAAGTTTCTCAGAAGATAGGTAAGGTGGTCTGGTACTTTCATTTCTTTAAGAACATGTCACAATGTGTTGTGAACTACACAGTCAAAGTGTAGTGTAGTAAGTGAAGTAGAAAGCAGATTTTTTTTTAGGAACTCCCTTGCTTTTGCCATAATCCAGCAAATGTCAGCAATTGATCTCTAGTTCCTCTGCCCCTTCGAAACCCAGCCTGTACTTCTGGTCCTTCTCTGCTCACATATATTGCTGAAGCCTAGATTGTAGGATTTCGAGCCTGACCTTGCTAACCAGTGAAATGAGCACAGTTTTATGGTAGTTTGAATGTTCTTTGGCATTGCCCTGCTTTGGATTGGAACATAAACTAAACTTTTCCAATCCTGGGATCATTGTAGAGTTTTCCAAATATGCTGGCATATTGAGTGTAGCATCATCTTTTAGGATTTTTTTTTAAAAAAGATTTTTTATTAATTTTTTCCATACATTCAATAGCATTTATTCAACAAACATGCTGTCTGAGTTTACATTCGCTAATACATATTTAGTTCCTAATCCTTTATTCTTTCCTCTAGCCATCGATAAAATAAGTCCCAAGTTTGAGAATATTCCATTTCTTCTTTTTCTTTCAGTCTCAGAGTCAGTCTATCCATCTCCACGCATTCTAATATTGTTTGAATTATTTCTTCATCTGATGGTATTCCTTCATTTTTCCAATATTGCACATATATAATTCTTTGCTGTTGTAACATGCAAAGTCAAATATATGCTTTGTTTACCAGTCTTTTCTGGCATTATACTGAATAAAAAAAGTTCAGGTTTAAAATCTACTTGTTCTCCCAACATCTTTTCTAGCCAAGCATGTATCTTTTTCCAATAACTCTTTACTTTGGCACATGTCCACCAAACATGGTAATAAGTGCCTGACTTATGTTTGCATTTCGAACATCTATCTGACATGTTTTTAAACATTTTTGCTAGTCTTGCTGGCGGCAAGTGCCATCTATAAAACATTTTATATAAATTTTCTTTGTAGGAAGTTGACATTGTCAGTTTATAATTTCTTTCCCACAGATTTTGCCATTTTTCTAATTCTATATTGTATCCCCCCAAAAATTCCCATCTTATCATTGTTTCTTTAACTTGTTCGCTTTCCATTTTCAAAGTTAATAAAAAAATATAAATTTTCTTAATTAGTTTCTCATCAGAAGTTAACAATATCTTATCAAACAAAGTTTGCTCCTTATAAAATCCATACAGTTTAACATCTTTATCATATCTAGCTTGCATTTGCAAATGTGCCCACCATGATAAATTGATACCCTTATTTTCCATTTCTTGCTTTGATTTTAAATTGCCTTCAGAGTTTAGAATATCTCTATATGCCCGGATTTTTTCAAAGCTAACTAAATTTGGGTGTACAAATGCTTCCATTGTTGACAGCCACCCTGGAATTTTCAGATATATTTTACATTTTATTTTTTCCCATGTTATTAATAATGCATTTCTTATATAGTGATTTTGGTAGTATTTATGAATGTTATTTTTCCCGTACCATAAGAAAGTGTGCCACCCCAATTGTAAATCATGTCCCTCCAAATATAACAACCTTTTGTTTCTAAGAATTATCCATTCTTTTACCCATGTTAATACAGATGCTTCATAATATAAAACCCACTCTGGTAAACCAAAACCTCCATTTTCCTTGGCATCTTGTAACATTTTCATCTTAATTCTAGCTTTCTTTCCTTGCCAAATAAATTTCAAAATTAATGAATTTAAATCTTCAAAGAATTTTTTCTCAAGTTTTATAGGTATTGTTTGGAATAAAAATAAAATTTTCAGTAATATATTCATTTTCACTGTAGCAATTCTTCCTAACAAGTGCAAGTTTTTCCATTTTTCCAAATCCACTCTTATTTGATTCAATAGTTTTGTATGGTTATCTTCTTTTATTATTGAACATCTTGCTGTTAAGTATATTCCCAAATATTTGACCTTTTTAACTACTTGTAGTTCTATTTTTTCTGACATTTTTTTTTGTTTATCTGAAACAGTTTTGACTATTACTTTAGTTTTTTCTCTGTT